>CAFUXE010000549.1:190551-219904 GCA_903364295.1 Serranus cabrilla | reverse complement strand
GAGAGAAGAGGAGAGGAGAGGAGAGGATGAAAAGGTGTCTTCAGCTCTAATGAGGCTGCTCTAAACAATTTACCCCTGTAGTGCACAATTAAGCGTCATGCTCTTCACCACACAACCTTCATTGTGTTTTTCTCTCACTCTTTAACAGATATTCCCTCCTGAACCTTATCTCTTCACTCTGTGGCAGTGCTGTAAGCTAGCCAATGCACAGGAAGCGGAGCAGAATGTCTTTAAAAAAAAGACTTGAGATGGCACCAGTGCAGCAAAGAGAGCCCCAGGCCTCTCCAGCCATCCTAACAGGACGTACAGTAAATCAGTGGCCAAGATCCTATCTAGTGCACTTAGCAGGAGACCCACTTATGGTTGCTGCTGAAAGATGAAAGCAAAGGTACAAAGTACATTCCTAACATATAACATTTAAATCACAGTAAAGCAAAGTTTGGCATAGATTGCAAGTGTATGTGATAAAAAAAAAAGAAAAAGAAGTAGGCCCTGGGTGTATTGCTGCATTTCTGAGAAAGACAACATTTTATAATGTGATGGCAGGATTCAGATAGCACAAGAAGCTTCAAGTGCGAGTAAACTGTGTCATCCCAAGCTCAAATACACACACTCTTAAAGTTTAAGCTATATATCTCATTACAAACTACTAATTTACTAAATTGGGTTGCATCATTAAAATGTAAGAAGCGCTTATAAATCTGTTGCTAGGAAACATCTGTAGTTCTGCCCAATCAAAAGCAATTAACAAAACAGGAAGCTGCTGTAGCATCACAAGCTGTTACATAACTTCAAAAACCCATCGTTAGCACATTTACATATGCATACGTGAGTACGTACGTTTCAGGTTGAGTGGTGGTCATACAGTTAACAGTAGCCATGGTTACATGGGCAATAAATATTCAGCCCAATTGAAGTCATCCTAATTAGATTCCCACTGAGTTGTTTGCATGGACGCTAAAATGGGTGTTTACATGCCCCAAAGCCTTTAATCAGAATATACAATTTTTGACTTGTGCAAGTTGTTTTCCCCACTGAAATAAAAAGAAGAGTACGTTTGGTGGATTCCTGCTTCTCATTCTTTTCAAACACATAAAGCCTTTCCTCCACCAAGGCCCTAAACAATCCTTAAATCTTTTAAGATCTCCAACAAAAAAGTTTTGTTTTGCTACCGCCATGTGTCTGGCCACCTAATGTTTCCCCCATATGGGGCAAACATTTGCTAAAAAACATTTATTCCAACCAAAGAGAAACGTAATGAAATGTTTACATGTTTATGAAGCGTTAATATTTTCCTGCTCAAACTGATTGAAAATTCCTTCTGATTTATTCTGATTGGGCTGTAATTCTGATTACTAGTGGAGTATTAAGGTCCATATAAACACAGCTACTGAGAAGGGAATATTTGAATAAGATAACTAGCATTTAGTGATTTCAGTTATTGGCATAATGTCTTGTAATTTGAGCTGCATTGTGTTGTTTTTTTGTAAAATGCAATTGAAAAACTCCCCAGTTTTAACTGTAAGTAAACTGCCTCTCAAACAGGGAACATGTCAGATGTGGAAATTATATTCCATTACACAACACTTGGGACAAATCTGTCAATTAGCATGGCTAAATATTTAGGAAAAATTGTTTCTACAGAGGATCTAGTTTGTTTGGTGTCACTTTTTTTATATTTAGTAATGTGGTATCACCACTTTGGGAACTCTAATGTTTAAACTAGGCCAGTTTGAACTTACACAGAGCAGGTGCGACCAGCTCCAGTTAATAAAAAGCTAATTTTGAGCAGGTTAATCTTTCTGCTATATAGGCTATGTATCTCACATGACCTAAATGTTCACTATATGTACCATCTAGAGCAAAAAAGTGTCATTACATGAGGCTCTATTACCAAAACCCACTGAAACACACACGTCTAATTGGCAACAAACTTATAAAAATAAATCAGTGAATAAGTTTCCCAAGTCTCTCACTGCTTCTTTACTTATTTAGATGAATACCTTTGTATACAGTACTGATGAATCCCTTTGTGAGAGAATGCAAAAAACACACAGTGACACACCGACAATCTGGGACACAGCACCGAACAGGAAATGGCAGGCAGCACACACATATATACAGAGCACATAATGCTTTTGTGCACCACATCTATCTCTAACGTCTGAGCCTCAAGGTTAAAACACAGCCACACTTTACTCTCTTTCATCTTTCCTTTCCACTCTCACTACACTGTCCCTCCCTCTCAGCTATCGATCCATCTATCTATCTATCTATCTATCTATCTATCTATCTATCTATCTATCTATCTATCTATCTATCTATCTATCTATCTATCTATCTATCTATCTATCTTTCTTTCTTTCTTTCTTTCTTTCTTTCTTTCTTTCTTTCCAAATAGCACAGCACATGACCAATCACATTCCCTCTCCAGCATTCGATCCCGGCACCCTATTTGCATAATCCAAATCCTGCTCCATACATGGACCTGAGGTGAGTCACGTGGATGCACCTGAGCCGCTGTTCACACGCTTAAGTGTGACAGGCAACGAAAGTGAGAGATAGAAAGAGCTTGTCACAAGGTACATCTCAAAGATGTATAAAAAAAGACAGCACCTGCCCTTATCTTTGGAAATGAAAGCTAACGGTGCTCCTGTTTTTGTGTCTCTCTCTGACATCAAAGATATGAAGGGCTCTAATTCAGAAAGAAACCATGCATGCATATGTGCAGCATGGTGGTAAAGCACTCATTAATGCTGCTGTGTGTGAAAAAAGTGTTTGTCTCTGGTGCATTGTGTTAACCCTGTTGTTTTTGCAGCATAGCTACAGAGCTTGTCATCATTTGTTTGTGTGCTTTTTTTTTTTGCATACATGCTTCATTATGTGTATCTGTTTGTGTGTGTGAGAGACTGAGTGCAAGTGCAGGCTTGGACAAATCAGTGCTGTTTGTTTGGACTCATTTACTGTAATCTGTGGCCGCAGGCAAGATATCCCTCTAACAAATGCACTCCACCTGAAGCCTATATTGCATTATTGTTGGCTACTGACAGAGTTTTTACATTGAATTCTCATTTATGCAATTTGCAAGTTTCATTCCCAAATAAAAGTAGCGTTTTCCATGTCTTTTATCTGTAATCGATATCTGAATATTATTGTTATTACTAGTTAAAAGCATAACCCAATGTTATGTATAATCCTAAATGTGTGTAAGGGTCTCATTACTGTTCACATGTAAACAAAGCCTAATGAAAATTAAGATTCTATGTGACAGTGGAGCGCACAAACACATGTCATTATCAGCAGGAACCTGGCTGGGTCCAGGGTCAGGAGGATCTGGGGCTTCACCTGGAAATGTTTTGAATGAGTATGGGGACAGTAGCTGCAACTATTGCAATACACTGGTGGTACATGCTTCAAAATAATCATTATTATTTGTATTACTTTAAACACACAACTAACTGTCAAAAACAGCTCTTTTTTCATAAGAAACAAACCAAAGCTATATTTAAGCTTAGAAAACTCGTTCAAGCTTGCAATTAAGTGCAATTTTATTTGACATTATTCAAATATTCTAGGTTTTGCACATTATGGGACTATAAATCCATTAACAAAACCCTACATACTTACAAAAAGCAAGTAAAAATCTACCCTATTGTATGTTTAAAATTCATAAATGCTCTAACCATGTTAAACAAATACTCCAGCCACTCAGCATCATTAATAAGAGCTAATAAATGAACGTTTACCATCAGCTGCCACTGACTGAACAAAAACCTGCGGGACTGTGTCATCCGTTGCACACGGTGTTGTTTGGGCTCCGGGGAGGAGAAGGGGGCGAGTCACCCAGGTTTGTTGCCACTACCTTGTGGCAGGTGTTTATTACTCTAAACAAAAAGCACATCCAGGCCTCACTGCTGCTCCCTCTCCCTCTCTCTCATACCTGCTCATAATTAGGCCCCTTTCCGGGGATTCAAGTGGTCCCTCTCGTACAGATCGGCTACTTGTGTTTCGCAGAGGCCTTGTCTATCTCTGCTGAGCAGGGGGGGAAGGCTGCTATCGCTAAAACACACTCACAGGCGAGGATCATCCCTGTATCGTTAGTGTATTTACAGTCTCAGTGGCGCGGGTGATGGATGTGTGACAAACAGCACAACGGGCCCCGTGACGCGTCGCTTGGACACAGCGAGAAAACGAGGAGCGCATGATCACAAACCAATGAGGGGTGGCTATGGGGAGGAAAAGGGGGAGGTGGAGGAGGAGGGGGGGTGCAAATGAGCTAATGAGGAGGGAAACGGCGTTAATAACACGAGCCAGAAATATGACTTACATCTCTGAATTTGTCCCATCTCCCGGCGAGCCACTTATCATCCAAAAAATTGCCGCTGTCGGAGCGAGCGGAGACGTGTCCGAAGGCGACGGCGCACACACACAGCAGGGCGACGCTCAGCATCTGCGGACACACAACAACAGCACGGTGAGAGGACATCGGATCAGGGCTGGAGGACACCGCAATCGCGATGAAAACACAGGCGGCTCAATCCGCATCACATCAGCAACGAAATCCGATCGTGAACACTGAACACAACGATGCGGAGGTGTTTTTTTCTCTCTCCTACCTTGTCGCATCAGCTGCTATCCAGACTGTATGTGCTCGCTGCCGTTTTCTGTCACTAGTAATAACAGCCCTCTCCTCCCTCTCTCTCTCTCTTTCTCTCTATCTCTCTCCGCACCGGCTGTCTGTGCGCAGCAGAAAACGGGGACGCGCATGGCACCGTGCGCGCCCCCTGCGCTCTGTCCCTCTTTCTTTTCTCTGCCTCTCTTCAGTGCGGAGGAAACAGTCATGATGGCTCACTGTGGGCTGTTATCAGGCCACCACATAAGTGCCTTTCGCTGATTATGGAAAACAGCGGACACAGGTTAGGAGGATGGTTTGTTAATATCACTGCAAAATATACAAGGTTGAAGGGTTTTTTCTTTAACAAATAACATGTTAAAAAAAAAATCAACAATAAAAAAAATATGTTTTGGTATAAGATCACTACTAACTGAAACACTGTAAATATTAGTGTTTCCTTTACTTCTCCCATGTTTCTGCTCTGTTACAGAAATCTCACGGGAGCCGCTCGGGCTTGTTTGTACAGTAGTGACTCATGAGAGAGTTCCACTCACATTCCTGGCAGAGGTTAGCTCAGGACTGTAAATTGATGCTACGAGATAACAAGGCCTCCATAAGAAATGCACTTAAATGGCTCACTTGTGGATGATTTGTGGAGGTGGGCGGAACCGCCCTCTGTCAGTGTCGTCTTTTTCCAGGGCAAGGCAAAGCCCCCAAAACATTCCTCCTCACAGTGGTTATGTGTGATTAAAGGTGTTTTGAGAGGGGAGAATTTGTAGGTGGTACACTTGTTTGAGGCTATAACATGATACGACAGCGACTGCTGCAGCTTAGTGACATACATGTGGGTGACAAGTTAGAAATAAATAACAAGCTTGTGAGGTGATGACCACCACCAGCCCCCAGAACAGCTTCAGGATGTCTAAGTATATCTTATACAAGACAAGATCTTGTAGATTATTTAAATCATATATATTTTTAAACCAACCAACCAACAACACAATACAAACAAAACACAAACACAAGACAAGAAATAAAGCAAATCCAACAAACATTCAAGAAAAATAAATGATAAAAAAATACATTTAATTAAAAACATGACTGAAAATCAAATAATCCAATGTTTCGGTAATAAGAATATATAAGAATAACTTTTTCTTATAATTATATTTAATACTCTCGATACTCTGAACTCTTCAACTCTTGATTACTTAATACTCTATACACCTGGACGATAAAAATACTGTATTTGTTGCCTACCGATAGAAAATAATATGGAGGGTACACAAAGGAACAACTATGAGTAAATTCATTATTCTTGTAACTTTAGTTTTCTATAGCTTATATCTTTACTTTTGCCCTGACTTTTTGCTACCATTATTTCAGGATGAAATCTTTATTCATGACTCAAGCCATCACTTAAATGAAGGCTTTTCAGAGCTTTTCCAATATTTGAGGATTAATCTTAACACTGTAACAATTCCCATACATACAATTTTAAATTCAACCTTTCTGCTTTTGATCTGCCACATAACAGGCTGAGTCTTGTTGTTCTTGGTATTCGTTTCTTAAGACTCCACTGCATTTAGTGTAGGGCCCTCCTCCACATTGGCTGTATGGTAGGATAGGGCCATAGTGTGTCGAGAAATGAGCCATGTGCCCCTTTACACCTCCAGCATATCTTATCTTGACTTAGTCCCATCTGGTGTATTGTACTTGGTGCGTATCAAACTCTGTTCAGGAAAAGAGCTTTCATCATCTTATTTTAGAGCATTTTCCAAACATGTCAGGTCAGTATTTACCATAGATATTCATTCATTCAATGTTCAAAGGCCAAAGCTGACCCCATGTGACCTTTATGGAAGCATCTGCATCCAATGAGATGTTTTGCCACATGTTTGTTCAGGGTTTTTTTGTTATTGCTTAATCATTCTACATTTAAACAAGACAAAAGATGGACAGATGCTTTGGAAATGAAAGAGCTAAAGCCTTGCAGGGGTGAACAAGTTATTAATATTACTTCCAGGCTCTTCACAGAGAAGCCTGATGGTCAGGAGGGTCAGGGCATTATTATGCACAGTTGCTGTAGAAACCAACCTTGACCTCAGCTTCACATCTTCATCTTCATAAGAGGCTGTGGAAAAAAAGTATGTGTGTGGGCATGTGGAAGAGATGACAGGGTGCAGCTATTTGAAAGTCAAATTAGAACTATGAAGCATGCATGACTGCAGGGAGACACATGAGAGTGTATCATGGAGCGTGTGCAACTGAAATGGTCAGGAGCATACGCACGCAAGTAGGGGCAAGTAAAGCAATGTTTTGATGTGAGCTCTGTGTTCACTCTCACAGGAAGTGTGCAACGTGTAAACAGGAAGCTCGTGGTAGAGGCGCCATTGTGGTTGGAGGCGCTGGTTTTCTTTGAAGCGTGCTTCGTTCTCTCAGATCAACACAAGGTGGTCTGATGACGGTTTTCACAAGATAGTTGTGAAGGTGGCGGTGTGCAGGACGGCGGGTGACGAGGCCATTCTTTTAGGGCTTACTGCAAGCTTGCTCTTCATGACATTTGTGCAAATGGAAGCAGTAAAAGAGGTGTTTTGTGTGCGTGTGTGTGAGTATGTGTGTGTGTGTCTTCCAGCCCAGGGGTTCATACATTATTCAGTCTCAGACATTAAAGATGTAGATGTGGTCAGAGACATATGCACACGGAGTGCTCACACACACACAATTCCACACAAGCATGCCCACACACACACACACAGAGACTTCTGTTGTTGCTTAATGAAACTCTTTATAGATTTTTCATTCCACTGTAATTTGATTTTTTTCCTCCTCCTCCTGTGAGTAAATCCACGATCACACATTGTTGACTCAATCTCTTCATGAGCGGAGAGAAAAGATGAGAAATGAGAGGTGGAGAAAGGAAGGAGTTGGAGGAAAATAGGACAAAGTGTCTTCGTCTGTGTATGTGTGTGTGTGTGTTTGGACGGGAGAGGCATGAAACGTGTCTCAAGGAGCTGAGATTTCACAGCCCAGTGACTCTGTCACTGTGCACCTGCTCACTGAGACGGTAGGAGGGAGAAAATGAGAAGAAAGAGGGAGGTGAGGTGAGGAGGTTTGGGGTAAAAGAGAGTTTAAAATCCATCAGGAGAGAATTAGGGTGAGTGTAGCAAAGCAAAGGTATTTATTCAGCAGAATTTAAAAAAACTGCACAGAAAAGCGCCTTATCATCGCTGTTTACTGTGAGAGTCTTTAACATAAAACATTATAATATATGTCCCAAAGTATGTGGACACCCAAACATGACACCTTCATGTGATCGTTGAGGTTGGTATTCCAGTTCATTATGTTTGTTAGGGATGAGGTCAAGGCTCTGTGAGGGCAGGTCAAGTTCAACCTTTTCACTTGTTCATTCACCTTAACTGTTATCCAAACTCAGGTTGCGGGGGGCTGGAGCTGATCCCAGCTGACATTAGAGAGGCAGGGCACACCCTGGACAGGTCGGCAGACCATCACAGGGCAGACACACATAGATTAATTCACGCTGTCAGGGAAGTTGGAGGACAGACAACCATTCACATCAGTCACCGATTAAACCTAAGCTGCATGTCTTTGGACTGGAGAGAGAAAACCCACGCTGACACACCGAGAACATGCAAACTCCACACAGATGAGCTGCAAGTCAGATTCAAACCCATGACACTCTTGCTGTGAGGCAAAAGTGCTAACCACTACATGACATCTCCAGGATTACAGCTGCAGTTTTTAAACACATGGTTAATGTTGTGAATTGGTCGTAGTTTGGTTAGCTTAAAGCACCAAAACTCCCTGTTTGGGTTTAGTAATAGATCATGGTTTGGGTTCAGTGAGTATGTTTGTTACATAAATAACTCAACACTGACTTTTGGTTCCACAAAGTATTCAAACAGCGGTCTTCTGGGTGTAAAGTCCTGTGTTTGTTTGACTCATCCGCCCACCCCCACCGCCTCCATGTGGACATCTGTGGACTTTGATTAGAAAACTTTTTGTGATGCATCAAGAACAAACTTAATCCAGGAGAAAATAAGTTTCCCTTCAGATGTAATTGACAATGTGGTTTTGTTGCATAGGGATGACTTCATGTGGTAATGTGGAAATATTAAAAAAGGTCCAAACTGTTGCTACTATGTTGAATGCTGTTCAAAATATTATACACCCTTTTCACTTCCACAGATAATCTATATAATACCAACCATTAAGTCAAACAGTAAGCCATTACAGTGAGCCAGTATTGACTATACCGGTACCCTGAAACTGACCTTTTTCCATTGATGGAATGTAACTAAATACATCTACTCAACTAATGTACTTAACCACGTACTCAAGGTTCTTGTACTTTGTTTATTTTGTGGTACTCTATACTTCTACTCTGCTCTCCAGATATGTGGATGATGAACATTTGTGAAAAACTGAAGGATTTTGTTTTACACTATGAAAAATCATAGGACAGCAACACTACAAACATACAATGATCTTATACAATATGATGCATTGCTGTAGATTAAACTACCCGGCAGAATATAAAGGAGTTAAACTTAGCTCATTCTGAAACATATACGCAGTAAAATGTGTGTATGTGTATGGTTTTGTGCTGCTTCTCTCTTCCTGTGTAGAAGGGGCCACAGGTAAAGCCACTCCTCCAGTCTGCAGAGTGGCAGAAGGAGCACCTGAAGCCACTCATCGTTAGCACTGGGGCTTTACAGAGAGGAGCTGAGGCCTCACTCTCTCTCACTCCTCCACAGCTACTGTTGTTGTATGGTTTACTTTTACCGTTTGGTGTTTACTTTCTACATATTCATCTGCATTACATTCATCACATCACATGCATGCACCCCCCTCACCACTGATATACTGATCCATGTGCTTTAGTTCTTTTGTATTAATTTGATTAGTCGGTTTGAGTCAGTTCATGTCATGCAGCAGTTAAACATATAACAGTAAAACACTGCCAGGGAACGTTTCATACTGTAAGTTTTGCTGGTAATAATTACATACATTTACTAAAATAAGGTTTAGAATGTAAGATCTTTACTTGTATTAGTACTTTCACGTGAGTAAAGGATCTGACTTCTTCCATGTCATTTTTGACCTAAAGCAGGAAAAGCCCAGGTGAAGCTACTAACAATAATGAATGGCTCTGTTTCTTTCTTCAGTGTAACAGGAGGCCTTTCCAGTGAGCCTGCTTGTACAAAAACAACCCTTAAACTGGCTCATCTTAATAGAATACAGACAGCATTACAATCATTTAGTCATTATCCTTAACTCGGGTCGTGGGGGGCTGGAGCCAAACCCAGCTGACACTGGGTGAGAGACCCTGGGCAGGTCAGCAGTCTGTCACAGTGCTGACACATAGACACCAACAACCATTCACACTCTTATTCCTACGGGCAATATAGACTCAACCATTTAACCTAAGCTGCATGTCTTTGGACTGTGGGTGGCAGCTGGAGGACCTGGACAGAACTGACGCTGACACAGGGTCAACATGCAAACTCCACACAGAGGAGCCGCAAGCTGGATTTGAACTCGTGACCCCCTTGCGATTACAGCACTGCTTTAATTGATAACCTGATATATTCCTGCTTTGCTTTGAATAGCTGCTGTGCAAAAGTCGACCAAAGCAGCAATTCACACATCATTAATCATATTATTTACACATACTTTTCCCACTGTGACATGTGAAAATGTTCCCTCTCTATGTTGGAGCAATAAGATTTTCCTTAACTGCACCTAAGGAGCCTATTCCATCAAACACAGCCCTGCACCAAAAGTGTGTGTATGTAAGTATGTGGACAGAGATTTCTTGGAAAATCTGTCTCTTTCTCTTGTTCGGTTAAACTCAGTTTAATTTACTTTAATGGTACGAGTGTCAATCAAGCAGTATTGCAAACGATTAAATGACAATGTTGGAGATAATGGAGTATTATTATAGTAATCTCCCGTTCTCTCGCCTACTCTCCCCGTCTGTTTGAATCACGATGTGAGAAGAAAGGTACTGAACTAGAGAGAGACTCAGGTGTGTCTAAATCTTTAATTGGATTTCATGTAATCTGTTATTCAGTGAAACGAAACATTTGGGTTTGGTGCGTTTTTTCACTCAGCTCTAGTAACTGCTTAAGGCCATTTGAGCAGAAAGGAAACAATGATGTTGTGTGAGACGATATTTTGTATGAGCTTTGTATGTGTAGGTGTACTCATGGATATGTAGGTGTGTGTGAGTGAATCTGTTTTGAACGTGGCTCTGTATGTGTGTGCATGTGTTGGAGAGAGAGATGGAGCGAGCGAGAGAGGAGGGTGTGTGCGTGTGGTGTGAGTGTGTTATCTTGCAAAGCAGACGTTTTGGAGCATAGCTGTGACTATAAGGTCAGTGTGAGTCCTGTGTTTTAGCCCCAGGATGAAACGCTAATAGCAGAGTAATGACAGAGAGGGAAACTGCAAACAGGAGATAAGGCAGACAGAAACAAAATGGCCATCGCTGAGAGAGCTGATTACAGAGCCAGCCAGCGAGCATAAGAGAGGAAAAGACGCTAAATAGAAAGAGAGATGCAGAAGAGGGTGGGAGACAATGCAGGATGAGCCGGGGACAAATGGATGGATTTTCTGACCCCTAGACTCCTGTGAGTTTTATTCAAATGATTCCCACTGAATTGTGAGAAGGTCACCCTGCCTTTTCTGTGACCAAAAAAGAACAAAAAATCACTTTTATTATGTTTTAAAATTCCAAAGAGATAGTAATATAGCTGCCTTTCTGACCTGGGATGTGACACCTGAAGGGTGTGTGCTATCTAACTGCATCCAGTTGTACTTTTCCATTTCAGTTGGCATTCACATTTTATGGCATCTGTTTTTCCCACGATCGGAAATCTAGAGTCCCAAGTTTTAAGTCAGGGGACCGAACAGGATGTCTTTGATCTGGAGCTGCGGGAGCCGGAGTCACATGCAATATGTTAAAGCTCACACAGGGAGCCTTTGTATTTATGCTCAGGGAATAAACATACAAACAATGAAGAAAAGACTGATAGAGAGATTGCTGCTGATAACATATAGTCACTGGAAAATACTGTGTGAATCAACTGACGGCCGCATACTGCAGATCTTTAGGTAATGGTGTTTGTTCTCCCCCTTGTGGGGATTATTGCAAATTACACACAGGAAAGAGTCATGCATATGAAGCACACTTCTGTTATTTAGCTGAAACATGACTCCAAATCAATTTAATGTCAACAAAATGAATCAGACTTTTAATTTTAGCTAACCCCCATAGCTTCCCCGTTCCAGGCATGTCAGAGTGAAGGCTGGGCTGCAGTACAGTTCTTGCAGAGGAGCTGGTCTTTTTGGTCAAAATGTCTTGTCACACAAAATATACATGACTGTCACTATTCCCACAAACTTCTAGAAAAACGTGCTTAGCCCTCCTATAGATGTCGGACTTTAAATTACACTGTAATCTAATACAACAGCCATGTAATGAATAAATAATGAAGCCTATAATTACACTGTGTCAAGGAAGTGTTTGGTCTCCATGTGGGTCATTTTTTAGCCTTTCTGAGTGACTTAGAGGACTGCATTATGTTAAGAGGTGCTATTGTTTTGTCAGGCAACATTTACATACATAATTGGACAAAATACTGATGGAATTTAATACTACAGCACAAATGATAGCCTAAAAAAGATCCCACTGAGCCGAATCATCTCGCTGACACGGGGGATTTATCACATGGCTGTTATAATGGATTGCATTACCGCTGCACTTAATTAACTAACTCAGACTCAGCGTCTGCAAGGCTTTTACAACACTGACAGCGACAGAAAGATGAACAGCTCTGAAGTAACTTTACTAGATTACAATCTGTCTTCTGTAATCGGACAGCATTTTCACAAATATTACCTCCAGGACTTCTCTCTTACAGATGTTACAGGACTGCCTGAAAACCTCAGTTTTGAGGACATTTTGTTTTATGAATTGTGTCTCAAAACTTTTGTAACTTTTACTGTAAAAATGGCTTCTGAGAGTGTATTATTCTATTGAAACATTAATAAACCAGAATGCAATAATTTGCTTATAATTTGTGACTCAAGTGAAAACTGTAAAAACGCATACTTTATGTTCAAACTGATAATCTTGTTGCATTCTGTTTACATGCACATTTAACACAGCATCCCAACTTTTTTGGGACCTGCGTTGTTCCAAAAAAGTTCACATTTGAGGGGACAACCGTAAAAACCAACATATCACTGTTATTTGAACACTTATTTTCACAAACTACCAAAAATCATTCACCTATAGGGTATAACCTATAACAATTGCTTTCTATTCAAAGCAGTCTTCTTTTAATATCTTGTGGCAATGTTAGAAATACATGTTCCAATTATTGTATTCAATTTTTTCTTTTAGATACATCATTTGCTGCTAAAATGAACACAGTGAGTAATTTGGATGCGAGTCTAGACAGCTGATTGCCCAACACGACCCACACTGCAACTCCAACCTGATCCTGCATGTTTACACACCACAGACACATCTTAATGAGGGATTTAGTCCAGCCCTTTAAAAAACAAAACATTTGGTATTACTGTACCATCCTCATTACTCCTGACACAAATGATCCTGTTGCTCCATGGAGAAGGCTGCAAACTCCACTTGTTAAACCCTGCCCACATCCTGCATGCCATTCATCTGTAATGCTCAGCTGTGTATGCTGGAGCACATACCTTTATTTATATCCTGCCACTACCAGGAGCCTGGCTTACCAGGTCATCACTTCACACAGCCGTGACAACCTGGCTTCCCAACTGCATAACAACCTTCCTAGAACAGAAAAATTCACTCCTTGTCTTCTGTCAGAGAACACTCATCTTCTGTATCCGATAGGAACAATGCCTTCTGACTGAATGATTTCTCTTCTCTATATTCTTGCGAGAGCTCTCTCTGAAATAACTTTCTCTAAAATCCCTTCTCTCCTCCTTTCTTTTGAGACTCACTCGGTACACATACTGCACATTCGGTGGCCAGTTTATTAGACACACACAGCTAAGATAATGCCGCTTCATTTTAGTCCAACTTATTAATAACAATGAAGGTGGAGTAATGATAGAAATGTTAGTGCAACACAATTCAAACGCACCCAAAATCAACACCTCTCTGAAACAGTCTGAACAAAAACAGAGCAACATAACCTTCGTGAAGGATTTATTGCAGACTGTTGTATTAGACTGCATTAGCTGTACCTTCAGCCAGGGTCATGCTGAAGATGGCGGACATGATATGAAAGTCTGAAAACAATATTTTTCACCCTGCATTTCTTAAACTCTTACATATGCATTTCACACATCTCACCTTGCAATGTGGCATTAGCTTTAGTCAACAGCATTTGTACAGTATATTATGAAAAAATATATACTTTTTTTGGTGTCCAAACTTGTATGTTATTTATTTATTGTGTTTGTATCCAGCCCTGGTTGAACTCTACATATCGACAGAGGACATCTTGACCCTGTTCACCATCAAAAACAGATGTTACCAATATACAGATGTCTGCTCTGCTTCCTTTTAAGAATCATGTGCTTCAATAAATGCTGATCAATAAATAAGGTATTCATATTGTACAACAGGACTTCACTTTATATGAAACCAGTCTCATTGTGGTTAACAGACTTTGCTGTGTCGCAAAGAGATCTACAGTATATTTGTTGTCTGTTATGTCACACGGCTGCATGAACCCAATGAGATTTTATCCACATTTTCAAAATCTAGTAATTCAAACGGGAACTTTCTGAGCAATGGCCCCCTGGGCATGTCTGTCTGTGCCCATTTTTATCTCAATTCCCCCATGATGCTTCTGTAGAGCCATGGAGAGGAGGTGAGGGAATTGTGTGTGAGGCTGCCAGGCCTCATATGGATTCTCCATCTGGGAGCTGCTGCAGGTCATCACCAAAAAAAACCAAAAAGGAAAAACCTAACATACATAAAAGATACAGTTAAGAGCTGACTTTTGGTTATTTCACTTGTAATATTATTATTTGTCCACCAGGGAGCAGGAAAGAACTCTTCGGAAAGCAGAGTCCCAGTTCAGTTCAGAAAATAAAAAATGATCCAAAGATACTGAGACCCTTTATTCTCTAAGTATTGCCCATCGATTTTATTGTTGTTGTGCTGCTTCCAATGCTTTATATTCCCAGTTTAAGTCATTTTTATTCCTTATAGACAACCACAAACTATTTATTTAGTAAGTTTATGATGAATTAGCAGTTGCCTTGTGTGTCAGTTTTACTGCCGAGCCCTGCACAATCCCAACTCCCTCTGCTCACTCATCTTTGCCCATTTTTCTTCCATCCCTCTCTTTGTTTACAGTCTCCTTGCCCATTCTTCCTCTCTCAAAAATATGCAAGTCTTAGCACCCCCACTGTCCCCCTCTCTTCTTTTTGTCACAAACACACACAGACAGACACACACCATGACCACCACAACTCTCCATGGGAGAGTTCTGTCATGCTCTGTAGATTGGGTGTCCCAGGGTGATTAACTATTGATATGGAGCTCAGGTAACACACCTGATATCTGGGGACAGGGAGAAAGGAAGGGAGGGGGAGAGAGATGGAGGGAGGGGGCAGGGAGAAAGAGAGCAAGAAGGAGGGGGGAGAAAAAGTGAGAGTGAAACAGAGAGAAATAGTATGCACGGGCAAAAGACACACAGTGAGAGAGGCCAATGGCGAGTCGCATACACTCTGCATCTACATATAGGCGCATTTTTGGATTGGATGGCTGAGTGGAAGCTCAGGCCCAGCAGCCAATAGCAGAGCAGCATATTGTGATGACTCAGGGCATAGCTGAGGAAATGAGATGCAGAGGGCAGCGAATGTATCGAAAGAGATAAACAGTATGTGTGTGTGTGTGGAGGGCTGATACATAAACAAATGGATCACTGTTTGAGAAGAAACCTCCATTTGTTTTTAACTACACACTGCTCTCCAACTCCCATCCCCCAAAATTAAGCAAATGAGCATTCTTTTCAGTTAATTCACGTGTGCATGCGTGTGTTTACCATGTAAACAGACCCTCCTCTTTGTGTGACAGTCAAGTCCCTAAGTCAGCATAATTACAATGAACTCAGTGTCACTTAGATCCTTTATCTCCACCTCGTCTGCCTGATAAGCATCTGTTCTGTCTTGACTGTTTGTTGGTGGGGGCGTTAACCCAACAGCCCCTCTCCCAACCTTCCCTGGAGGTAAACTGTTAAAACAGCTTTTCACACCCAAAGTACAGGGCGACAAGGTGTGTATAATGTGATCTCAAATAAAAATGAATGAGTCTGTGGATGAATCAAGACTATGCCATCCATAACACTATCCTCACTATTGTCAGCTGCTACTGTTTGAACAATTAAGGGTATTTTTTGTCAACCTAGAAAATGCAACACACACACATACTTGCACACACAGAACACCGGTGCAGATGGTGTAATAATGTGGCTCAGCACAACAGTTTGCTGTGGATAGCTAATTATCTTGCTGATCATAAAGATATATTACAAAGCATTTTGCCAATATGGTTTTAGTAGAACAGAATGCTGAATTCCAGCACCATCAGGAACTTTATCTTCCAGCCCTCTGTCATCAATCTTTTAGAAGTGCGTGCACACACACACACAGGCACATAGGCACAAGACGAGTGTGTGAGATAGATAGAAAAATACATAGATAGAAGCATGCATTTATTTATTTATTTGAGTTTTGTTGCTTGGACCAAAGACACAGTGTAAAGAAGTAGGAAACTGTGATGGGCATTTTACACCTACACTTATAATTAATCAGTTCATTGCAAAATAAATACATTAACAAAAACATTAACAATAAAAGACCAAATGTTTGTTGCAGCTGTAGAACTTATCATTTTGTTTTGTTTCTATTGCTTCTATTTTAGAGCTTCCATTAATTTTCTTAAAATCTACATTGTGATAAGAAGAAAAGGAAGATACTGACACAGGCTTTTGAAATTAGTTTCTGTTGTTTTTCAGTTTGTAGAATGTCCTTGGTTGTTGCTTATTATTTTAGGGATTCTGTTCATGTTTTGTGTGGAAGCCTGTTCTGTTTACTATGACACCAGGGACCATGTTGGAAAGAAGTGTTTACACTTGACATATCACTTGGATTATTTGGCCTCTGTAGCCATAAATAAAATCAATCAATCAATGAACCATTTCTAAAAGATGCCTCATTAGGACGTGGAAGCATAATATGGAATATATGTAGGCCCATACTCATACAAATACAAAACAAATCACTAATAATTCATTTTCAGATGAGCATTCAAGCGTTCCCTCTCCCTCAGAGACAAGGTCTCTCAAATCTAGTCACTATTCATGATTAATCATTAATCTAGTCAAATAAATATGATGCCAGAGAAAGGTCAGCAGTGGTTGACCTCCTGTATCAATCCAAACTAACCCACAGGCACATGCATCCACCCAAACTGTTAACAGTATAAACACACATGAAGTCACCTATAACCGAGTCGGAGCACCTGTATGGGCCGATACTCACCACTCCACCCTTATTGTTCCTTACTCAACCAACCACAGTTTTTTTCCCCCTCTGCCGCTCCCTTCCTTTCCATCTCGCAACACTAGTCCCGCCTTTCACCGCCCCTGTGAGAGGGACTGGGAGTTTAATGTTCCCTCTGCACGCCTTCGATACCCGGGGACACATTTTACTTTGCTGCCATTCTCCCCTCACCACTTTTTTGTGTTTTACCTCCCCGACACTTTAATTTGCGTTGAAGAAAATCCGAACTACTGCAGTTTCACTCCCTCCCCACCTCTCCCGAGCAACATTCAAGCCACAAGGTAAGGCCAACTCAGACGAGCAAAGTGCGTGACACAACAGGTGTAGCGTAAACTCAGCCGGGGTTCCGCAACAAAAACTCAACTTCTTTCGCTCTTTTTATTTCACACTTACAGTTGCAAATAGTAACTTGATATTTTTGTAGTTAAGAGCTGTGAACTCTACAGTGTTGTTTGGCTATTTTGAACTGGAAACTCAGGTGCGACGGTCGAAACCTCCTGAGACACAGGTGTCGCCAGGTTGTTGTGTTGCGTTCAAGTCCTCTGCGAATCTATCTTTATCGAAAGTGCCACCTCGGGAATTACGAAATTGTCAAGATGTATTTTTTGAATACACTCGATTGATTCTGCTGCTGCATCTATTTTGTTTTATCACAGTGGTATTATTCATTATACTTTTATAGGCCACACTTTTACTTTGACATTTGTAGATCATAGAATCATTTAAAAAGCGTTTTAAAATGATGGTTTTGCTCTTTGGATGATTACACAGAGTTTTGTGTTAGAACCCACCATGGGGAGCTTTTTCACCCAAGACACATGTACCGAGATAAAACTGTAATAAAACAGGGTGAGGAGCTGTACTGGCATTACATCTTGTTATCAGTTATCATTACAAATTTTATTTATGATATCAAAACTGTACACAATGCTTTATGAATCAGTTACAGCTGTTGGGAGGTCAAAACTCCATCTGGAACCCCAAATGCCCAGTGTGCTATCCTAATATGACCTAAAAACTGTAAATGTATTAAATTCCAAAACGAATACACTGTTCCTCTTTTCCAAACTACACCAGGGCACCTGTTTGGCCTGTGCCAAAAATGATCACTTGATGTGTAAAAGAAACAAAAAGTCATTGTCAAACATGCCAAGACCAAACTGACTTTGATGTTTGAGATTAATTGGCATCTTTAAACTGAACACTCAAACTGTGTGTTTGTCGAGGTGTGCCTTTACCCAGAGCTGAAATAAGGGATAAGCCTATCTAGGCTGAGAGAGGTATTTAGGTTGTCAATTCTAATTTCATCATAAATGTCATCCCAGGACTTTTAGTTATAAGGTGAATGTATATTTTACCCCTTTTACCCTGTACATCATTGTTAGCAAGCAGTCTTCACATTCATCAGTGCTTCTTTATTGCAGTACATTTTGTTAATGAGATGCTGTTGATGGTTACTGGAAACCTTGCTGCTTTGTCTCAGTCCACCGCTTTATTTGTTTATTTGTTACAGGCCTGCTAAGTCTTGGTAAGACACAGAGCCTGTCATACCTGTTCTTGTGTGTCAATGGTTTGCCGGATGTAAAATGAATTGAGAGGAAGGAAGAAATACAGTCAGCTGTGGCATGTAGGGAAAAATGTTGTTGGAGTTGAGGTAGATAGGTGAGAGGAATGGTGTTGTATAGGACACTTAATGTCTGTCTGGTCTGCATGCAAACAGTATAGGAGTGACTGAGTTACTGTAGGTTCCTCGTACTGAAGGGCTGTTTTTTAATGAAATTTCCATAGTTTATGGGGAGTAATCTTCTCATACGATATCTATATCCAACATACACTTTCTATAAAGTGCTGATGGAGCTTAAAGCCAAAGGGCCTGCAAAGAGACCATGTTTCCGTTATAAACAGCACCTCAAGTGCCTTGGCATTGAAAACTGATGTGTTTTTCCCCCCACTTTAATTTGTTTTCACCAACTTTCAAGATCTAAAGGCTCTTGACCTTAGTTTAATATATTCACAAGAGCTCTGGGCTGTACTTTTGATGCTAGATCTGAAAGTTATTATTTTACAGATGTCACAACATTATGCTTAACTTAACCTTTTGCTTGTCTTGTTCTCTTTCACACATGCATGTACTGAGTTGTTTGTTGCAGATATTAAAATTAATTAATTTGTTAGCATCTTAGATTTCATTATGAGAGTCTGACTTGTGATCTTATGAACATTGCATGCTGCACTTAATCATTTAATTTCATATTACAGCTTTTGGTGCAAATCTGTCTCATATCTCACCTGAAAGGTGTTGTGAAAGTTGTGAAACGGTTGCAGTTTGGTTGGGTTTAGGAATGGATAATGGTTTTGGTGAAACAAACAGTCTTCTGTTTTTTAGGGTTGGGGTTAGGGCGTCCATCCACCCTTATCTCCTCCCACCATGGACTTTATTGCTCTAAAACTGCATTACTTGACTTCCTCCTTTGCTCCCGACATAATTTTGGTCACCAGAGATCGCAGTCCAACAATAAGCGTGAATATGGACCGTAAAAAGCTGCTTGTACAAAATATCTAAGAGGGCGGTTTTGGTGAGAAAACAGTTTCCTATATATGTGTTTTTTTCTGTTTTCATAATCAAAGCCTTAAAAATGTAGTCTTTCCAATCCTGGCCTTCAGCGGATCCCATGTGGTTTATTTCGCAGCAAACAATTCTGAGCTCACCAGTTAATCACGCTCCATTTGAAAGATATGAGGCAAAATAAACAGCTTGGAATGACTTGTGTTTGCTTTAATATCAATTCTTAGAAGTCACATCTCCCCTCGCAGCAGGGAGCATTGAGCTAATGAACCCCCACTGTGGAAGCAGTGCTCCTCCTGCTGTGCTAAACCAAGAAAATGCTAGGCCAGATTATGGTATTACAAAGTGATAATCACTGTATAATTACCTTCTTGTGTCACTGCTAATAGATGACAATAGCTTCCCGTGAAAGCTGTAATTGGTTTGATTTTCAATAATGCACAAATGAGAACTGCAGTACAAGGCGATTAATTTGAGATGATAGCAGTGATGTGGTTTGAGCTTCTAATTATTTACAATATTTTGTTTGTTGAGGCCAAAGTGGTAATGTATTTTTTTACACATTTAATCAATCTGTAAGGTAGTTTACTAACTGACGACATGAAGCAGACCAGCGTGGTTTACATTCAGTGACCTGTATTACAACATGGGACATGTTTGCATAATCATATAAAATAGTCAAATTGGTCTTCAGTGCAGTGACTCCACCAAGGCCAATGGGACACGTATACATTCTGCTCCTGGACGGCCCCATTCCCAGGGACGGGAAGTTGTTCTTTGACTTCCACTTTACTTATGATTAAATCATCACAATATGAATCACTGAATTTCAATTGGCAAATATTTCATTGTTTATCATATAGCTACTATAGATATATTTTTGGTAGAAGAAAAGATAACGATAATGAAAACGGATTATATAGTTGATGCAGCGTATTGGGCAAGGAAAACATAAATATGTTTTGCAGCTGGTTGATGGGTTGGAGGACTCACGAGTCATGTAAATCCCCAGTTTTGCATACAGGTAGAAGCAGGCATTGATCACTGATTTCCCTCGGGGCAACAGCTGGTAAAATTATTGTCTCATTTCACAATTTCTTATCAATGAATCTCCCAGCTCTTATCTGTGTACCATAAAATATTATATTATGATAACAAACTTTCCTTACAATCATAAAAATATGAT
Organism: Serranus cabrilla; assembly: GCA_903364295.1. Lineage (NCBI taxonomy): Eukaryota > Metazoa > Chordata > Actinopteri > Perciformes > Serranidae > Serranus > Serranus cabrilla. The sequence continues at coordinate 198,940 of CAFUXE010000549.1, read as the reverse complement.
TCCTTACTTATTTATTTATTTTTTAACTTTGGTGCTTTATTCTTCTCCACTTTGTCTTTACCCCAATCACTGTTATTTCATATCCTTTAATTGTCTTAATCCGGATAATTTCCTCAGCCCTCCCTGTGTGCAGGGTAACCAGACTCCATTGTTAGTAATTTAAGTCATGACGCATCACAGTCCTCAGCAGACAGCGGCTGGTTTCTATAGTTACCGTCAACAGTCTGGGCTGAGAAGTGTTGGTAACGATATCCTCAGGTTAATGCTAAAGAAAATGGTGGCCACCTTGAGTCCCCTTCCTACCAGACCCCAGCTGTTTGTGGAGAGAAACTTCATATTGTGGACAAACAGGTGGCTGATGCACAACACAATCCTGTTAAGATGCTATCAGGAAATGGTCAGCAGAAGCAACATGTGCCGTGCCATTCGATAGCCTATAGATGACATAATGTAAAGAGATATTTCTCATCTGAGCGTGATATAACACAAACAGCTGCAGAATCACTTTACACCTACAGGCAGTTTACAATTTCCTTTTCCTATAATGTTTTGTCTTTGGACTGGGGATTACTATGCAAACACAAGGTCATTTAAATATCACACAGGAAACAAGGAGTAAAAACAAGGACTCCCATTTTATTTATTTGCTTACAAAGGTGCAGCACATTCATGGCTGATTCCAAACTGTGCTATGGCGTGTAACAATTGTACAAGTTGCAAGTTTATTTTAAAAAGAAAAAATACAGGATAGGGGCACCATTTTTAAAACGGATAGGACAATAAAGCTGACGTTTTCTTGTTTCCATTGAGGTCCTTGTTGGAAGCGGATACAAGCAAACTTTAGATCTCTTTATATATATTAAAAAGTCTCTTGAGCCTTGTCTGAAGTAATGAACTGATAATCTAGAATCTAAATAGCTGTATACTGGCTCTGTGAAAGGAGATGGCAGGCTCCACATATTATGTAAATAGGTCAAGAAATTATTAATCTGCTGCCACACTGTATTATGTTGTCTGTAGTTAAACAGGCCTGCATTTAGGTGTTTGTTATCCTGGTCCAAGTCAAAATCACACTTTTTCGTATGGAGATATCATTCATCATTTTACCTCAAAGATCGGCACATTACTTGAGGTGACGCCCTGTGAAAGGAGAATATGGTTGAGTCATGGCAGATCAGAAGAACCTGGATAATTGATAGCGCGCCATCAAACGGTTTCTAGTGGTGATGATTAATCCAAGTGAGAGCGAAAGTGTAGGCATATAGGGCACAGGCTATGACATGGTGCATGATAATGGTTCTTTGTGTTTGTGTTTGTGAATAGAGCGGCCGGAGGTTTAGAATGACGTTGGTGCTACCCACACCATGTCAGTGACGGCTGTGCACAGAGTGAAGAGGGCTGAGGGGGTGGAATCAGAATACAGAGAAAGAAAGGTTAAAATTAAAGTAAGGTAAACTGTTGAGTGGAAAAAATTAACAACACAGATACTGACACACTGCCTCTCAATACTACGTCTCTGTGTATGTCAGTTGAGGACAAGAACAGGATTACAGTTCTTTCCTGCCTGGGGTTTGATGCATACAGTGTAATGTTGTCACCTTGGTGAAACAGTTGCTTCCTTTCATCATGGATGACTGATAAATAGTGGCCAGAGCAATGTTCTAAGAGTAGTAAGGCCTTTTAGAAGACAAACCAGATACATTAAACAAGCTGTTTCTTTACCTTCCCTGATTCCTGTATAGGCTCTTTCCTGACCTGATTTTATGTCAGACTCATCATTGAAAACTCTCAATAAATATTTAATGTGTTAATTTCACTAACGTAATAATAATTCAGGATGTGTCCATACCTGCTGAGCAACATTGATTAGTACCTGTATTCCGTAGGGCTGCACTATTATTTGAATAATAATTGTGATCATGAAGCTTCCAACATTATTAGATTTTTCCCCCGCTCATAGAAAACGCAGCTGCAAATGCTCCATTTATGTAAATGTGAAAATGGAAGAAAAATGTGTTGCATTTGATCATGATCTCAATGTATTATTCTGAAAGCGGGTTGTAATTATAAATTTGTTGGTAATTGTGCAGCTTGAGTATTATGACATTACTTGTGATTAATTTGTTCTGTTTTTATTTTAATGCAAATGATTAACATGGTTAATTTCTTTATCATTTCAGCCATGCTACTACCCTCGTCACTACTACTCCTCCTCGGCCTCCTCTCCTGGGGTCCCAGTGCATCATGGGCGGCTAAAGTGATCGTCGTCCCACCCATCATGTTTGAATCACACCTCTACATCTTCAAGACGCTGGCCACGGCTCTGCACCAGGAGGGCCATGAGACCCATTTTCTAATATCAGAGGGTCGCGGGGTGCCGCCCTCCCCCTACTACCATTTACAGCGCTACCCAGGGATCTTTAACAGCACCACGGCTGACAATTTCCTCCAGTCCAAAGTCAGCAACATCTTCTCAGGGCGCCTCACATTTCTGGAACTGTTTGACATTCTTGACCACTACTCCCAGAACTGTGATGCTGTCGTTGGTAGTGTCGAAGTAATGACCCGCCTCAAGGAGGCCAAGTTTGACCTGCTGCTGGTGGACCCTAATGAGATGTGTGGCTTTGTGATCGCTCATATCCTGGGTGTGAAATATGCCGTGTTCAGCACAGGCCTCTGGTACCCTGCAGAGGCGGGCGCCCCAGCCCCGCTTTCATATGTACCCGAATTCAACTCGCTGCTGACAGACCGTATGACTCTGCTCCAGAGGATCACCAACACAGCTGTTTACCTGGTGCAGCGCTTTGGAGTCCACTATATTGCATTACCCAAGTATGACCGGATTATGAAGAAACACGGAGTGAAGCCTCAAGTGGCCATGGCTGACTTGGTGCAGGGCAGCCGGCTGTGGATGCTCTGCACTGACTTGGCTCTGGAGTTCCCCAGGCCCACGCTGCCACATGTGGTGTACATAGGAGGCATCCTCACCAAGCCCCCCAACCCGCTTCCACAGGTCAGTACTGAGAGACACACAGGCAGCTGACGAGCTCATGGTGTGACAGTTAAAATGATTATGTGTTTGTGCTCATGCAGCATTTTATTTTTGAGAATGTGTGTCCTTGTCAAAGTGTATCAGTGTCCTTGTAGCGGTGTACGTTATGGATAAAGTCCCCTTTCACAGTGGATGTCACTGTATTCACATTATAAATGGTAAATAAGTGAGGAATGTTGTAAGGCTTAAGTAACCAGACAGAAATATCTGCTTTTTAGCTAATCCAGCTAATTTAATACCTGACATATCAAGGTACTTCATCACATTGATTCAAACCTCATATAAAATCCAATGTGGTCGTAAATTAGTCCCGCTCACTTAAAATGAAACATTTCCCACACTCAGAGAGAAAAGGTAAAGGGATAGTCACCGCTGTATTAACCATATGGCAAAATCTATGATGGTTGACAAATTTATGCCAGTATGACTGGAACATAAAACAAGGGCTCTGCGCCATTTGTGATTACTGCGATTACATTGGCTAATTCATGGAAACAGAGTTTGACTGTGACAGTATGCAAATGTATGTGGTTTAAGGGCAGGATGCAAAACCATATTGTTATGCGTCATTATGACTTCGGAGATGTTTGTCCTGTTGGTGTTATATATAAGTAGTGCAGTATTTACACATTTCTCTTTTTAATCACCCATTAGCATCCGTCCACTTACAAACACGAATGTTCAAGCCTTTCTTGGTTTGCATATGTTTTGTGTGTGCAAACAAGAGATTTAATATTAAAGCAACAGGAAGAGCTTGTTCTATCCTCTGCTTTATTTTTCAGCATGATTCTCTCAGTTGTTTTTTTAATTGATTTAATTGAAGTTGTCCAGAAAAAAATAGCAAAAGTGGTGAATGCTCTAATATACTTCACCCCGTTAGAAAGAAAAAATATTCATGGGTGGATTAAAGCCACACCTTTTCTCTCTGGTGAAGTCTTGGCTGAAGTGTATAGGATGAAGCTCATTGTCACACTTCTCTTCCACTTATCTACCATCTCCTGTTTAGGGTGGCACGATTTGGAAAAGATAATTGTGATTTTTTTTTCCTTTACTGATATTGCAATATGGGATATCTTATAGACTGCATAAAATATGGATGTAGTGGGTGGCTCCCATGGCTCCAGCTGTCGCAGTCTTGACAATGTCTCCCTCCTTACTTCCAGTTAATCCTAAAAAAGGGGTTGTGGAGGTGGTGCCATCAGCTTATTATAGTAATATACTAACTAATTCTGCAACAATGTTGTACAGCCACTATGGGTCAGCAGGACACACACCATACAGACTGGTTTTGAAGTATGGAAATGTACATATTGTCTACTGCCATCTTGGTTTATGACTGTTGCCTTATTGTTTTTTTGCAACCAGTGCATGCACAGAATGGTGCTCTGACATTTGCTAATGCTCAAGCTAGCTAACAAATCAAAATCAAAATCAAAACAAAATTACTTTATTTATTCCCAAGGGGAAATTCATTAAAAAAAAAAGCAAGCTTGGTTAGCAAATGGCATTCGTTATTAAAAATGAATAGCTGACTCCTTAGTTTCCTTTAGTCTAGCCTAATGTGGAAAAATACATTTTTATGGGTAAAGGGTTACATTTCCAAGATGATGGTCGCAACATTTCAATCAGGAGGTAGCCCGCCCTAAAGCATACCCATGTCTATTTTACTCTAAATAAGAATGTAATTTACAAATAATAATGCTGTTTTAAAGATGACTAGCAGTTACCACCATTAACTTGTCAGGAAAATGTTTACCAAGGTCACAAATTGACTGCAAATTAGGTTAATTTTCCTATTTAGATACAATCAAACGGCCGTCTTTTTGCAATCAGTGGTTCTCGCCCCCTGCTGGCCATTAGAAAGAATGCAGGTTTAAGCTCCAGAGATGTTTGGAGGATGAATTGTAGGCTGGGTCTTCTCTGCAGCACCACAATACTCAATTCCGAATGGTATTTTGACAGATTTTACCTTCAACAAATATAGCAAGTGAATATTTCACTAGTCCGTATTGTGATTTTGATCAAACTTTGAATAATTGTGCAAACCCACTTCTGTCTGAACTGTGTAAGTCTGGGTTTTGGAATTTTTTGTGTGTCTGCGCTTGCTTGTCCCCATTGTCCCCCCTATCATTGGTACCTCTTATTATCACTGCTGCCACAAAGCGACCCTTTATAGACGATGCTGGGGTGAGGATGGGTTTGGGTTGAATGGATGCGGTAGATTTTGAGTAGAGAGGGAGGGGAGTCATGGAGAGCAGAGGCGGGTGGTGACGGGGGGTTATTGCAGCGTTCGGACGCCGAGAGCGCGGGCCATCGGTATCTACTGCGGGGGGTTTTGGAATGCCACTCCAGCCAATAGGGAGCATTGTGCCGTGTTGTGTGGAGGGAGTTATAATGGAAGTGGAGGGAGAACGAGGCCATTGTTCTGGGCAGAGCTCTGGGGACACTGAGACTCTTTTATGGGGTCACTGAGGCTGCGTTGTAGGGACAGTAGGGCTGCGCTGCTGGGACACAGAGCCCAGTGTGCCCCTGATGTTGCTCCGTGCCAGGGCCAGCCTTAGCTGCCGCAGCTGGACCGTTAGCCTTCTACTTGTCCTCCATTTCTATCATTCCAACATGGCTGCTCTCTGATTACCCACTGTCAGTCCATACATCTTCTCATACCAGAAGCTACTCTCCTATTAATATGGATATTTCCTTTGATTAATACCTAGAAGAGAACCAGGGACAAAGGGGGAGGAAGATAACATTGTGTTCATTTTTCCAAAGGCATGTCATGTCTCTCATTTTCACTGTCACAGTGTAGCTGATAGAAATTGATGAGTATGGCAGGCCTACTTCCTTTTCTCACGATTTAACTACAGTGCTGTCATTTTAAATGTTCTAGCAACTTTTTATTGATAGACCAAAGCCACATTATGTTACCGTTTTAAACATTTAATGATTTATTAACAGAAGTGTCTAATAGCAAACAAGCATGGACACCTTACCTCTGTCGATGTACTTTACTGTTAACTTGGTGAATCCTCACAAGTTTAAACTTCCACTGCAGTCTATCAATTGTAAGGTTTTGGGCAATTTCTTCTGCAGGAAACCTTTTTGAAGTTTGTATCTAGAAAGAAACGCTGCTGCTGAGTTTTCTTCAAACATCACATGAGAAATTCTTTTCACCTGTATTGTATTGAGTTGGCAGCAGAAACCTCAGATAACTAAAAACTTGGCACGTAAAACTGAAACTGTCTGTGTGGTTAGATACCACAGAGCGTACAAGAGGAAGTAAAGTGTGTTGTGAATGTATGGATCAGAGGAGAATGGACTTTATTGTCAATATGTAGGATATTTGTTATGTATCTGATGGCTTGCTGCTTTATTGACCTTTGCGCAGTTTTATGGTGTTTGGTAAATAATTGTTGATCAGCAGTTTCCCCACAGTGGCAGTAAAGTATTTTGTAATGCTGGTGCCATAATAAAACAAGCATTTGTGTGTTTTCCAATTGATCTCAAGGTAATGCACACCATTTGTTTATCGTATATTTGGAAGCAACTTACACCAGGCAGCAAGAGATCTGAATTTACATTTACTGATGAATAAAGTTTGACTGTAAATTACTATAGATTCGCTGCAGTGACGTCATTAAAAGGACAACTTATTGTATAAGAGACATTCTAGTGTCTCTTTGTGATGATATGAAATAAGGCCATCTCGATGTAAAACCATTAAGGAAATTATAACTTTGTGGTCCACACAAATTTGACAATTTACATCATAATTTCATAATGCATTGTATTATGAAATTATGATGTATAAAGCAACATTGGGTACCAAACTGCAAAATGCAAGCTCAGCACATCCTTTTTTGGAACTCTCACATCTTTAACAGCTTCATGCATTGGACATTCTGTATCCTGCTTGATAAACTTCTACTGTGGATATTATCCTATGGTAAAATTGAATGGATTTGAATTTAAGTAGTCTGCATGAAAATATGTTCAACGCTCTCATTTTGTCTTTTCAAAACATAATAGAAATGTTACAGTGTACTATGTGCTCACTACCTTATACTTTCTATCCATCTCTGTTTATTGGTCTGTGTCTGTCAGGATTAAGTGGAATAACATAATAATATCAACATAACTGCACCCCCCATTCAGAACATTAACATTGCGACATGAACATAGGACATGCCTTGACTGGGGTCTGCCCTTCTAATTGATAAAGTTAATTGCACAGTTCAGTGAGTTTTATGACACCTGTAAAACTATAAATCCTTCAGAACATGAAACATCACTTGTAAAGTGATAAAAACACCAACAGCAAATGTTAAAGGTCTGTTTAATTGATGTCAGCTTTTTATCTTTAATGCATTAAAATAAAAAGAGATAGAGCTCAGCTGTTGAATTGCAGTGATAAAATTATTTCTCCAATGTGAATGCTTGCAAAATACATGTGCCCCAGAACAAAACATGGTAGTGTCTACATTGTATTATATCCAATCTTTGCACATGGACAAATAAACTCAAGCTCTATCTCTCGTATTTCCACAGGATTTTGAGGCATGGGTGAATGACACGGCGGAGCATGGCTTCGTGGTTGTATCGTTTGGAGCCGGGGTCAAGTACCTTTCCCATGACATTGCTCAAAAACTGGCTGGAGCCCTCGGCAGGTTGCCCCAGCGAGTCATCTGGAGGTAAAGTTTCCTCACTCATACTGGACACAGCTCTCACTGTCACAGATGTGAAGAGGATGTTCTAGTGAGCTTCAAGCCACTGACTTTCCCTCACCTCAGCAGTGGGTATCAGAATAATAATTTATTGGCTTATATGGACCCCCATAATCAGCTACACCACGTCTGTTCAATGACACGTCGTAAAATAAACACGTTGTTCCTCTGTGATGGTCTGTGTCTTGCAGCCAAAGTCCATGTTCCCACCTCAGGGTGTTATCTGAGGCCATCCAGTTGATTAAACAAAAGCGGATGCTTAAGAGACTTTGTTCTCTTCTCAGGAAAACTTAAGACTTGAACTGTTGACGATGGCATCACATTTTAATGATATAAAGATATTTGCATTTGATTTCATTCAACAGTCACATAATGTAAGTGATTTATTCAGAGTATTTGAATATTTGTTAAACACAATGTTCAGTGTCTCACTCATAACATATGCGCGTGCTATGTGGTAGGTATCTATTAGCTACAGTCGTCTGACAACATGATATTGTGGGTTATTTCCTGCAGCCACTGGTCAGGGGAAATATGCCTGTGATAGGGAAATACAAAAAGACACGCGTGGGTTACACACCATGCAGAGTTTTATGATGTCTAAAAGGGAAATACT
>CAFUXE010000549.1:164975-187684 GCA_903364295.1 Serranus cabrilla | reverse complement strand
CCCCCCCAAAAAAAAGCAAACATTTCTGGTCAGAGGGAGGACTACTTTAGACATTATCAAAAGAATTGGATATCCACAGGTTTTTGGTATGCACAAATATTGCAGCGCTGACCATTTCAAGAACATGCCTAAAAGAATGAAAGATAAATAACATGTTACGTCAATCAGAGTATGCACAGCGCCATGTAAACGGGAACATTGGTGGAATATTAATTTCCATTCGCCATAGAAACAGCTTAGTAGGAATATTGTCGTTTCCAGAAAAAGTGCAAAAGCTGGAATATTTTGTGCGTGTAACCATGTTCAGTGATCTGGAACTTGTAGCTACAGGCAGGAGCCTCTTGTAAGCACGAAGACATTTTATGTGACATTGAATGGTAGTCTAGCTTTCAGAGGCCCTTCCAAACTAATGGAAAAGGAAGAGGGCTGATGAGAGGGACAGGGACCAGGCCAAATGAATCGTGTCATTGATAATTGGCTCCATGAATGTAGGCTTTGATTGGCAGGACAGTGAATTGGTGCTTTGTTGAAGAGAGAAAGAGAGATGAAAGACTTTGAGTTGGGGAGGGAAGGAGACAGAGATGAACGGATGGGGGTCATAATGTTGCATGCATATGTATTGTGTGCTGCATTTGATGAAAAATGCTTCCGCACACACAACCGCAGACACCAACAAACATACACACAATGCTGTACACATTCAGCACCACCCGTACAAGACAAGGGGTTGCAACCTGAAAGAGATCAACATTGAATTCCCCTTTTGTTCACTTTGTGCATAATGTAACTTTTGGACTCAATTATTCATTTAGCCTACTGTGTATACATTATCTGTTGTACTTGCTTTACATACTCTACATCTACATAGTATGTCCCTTGTGCCAAGAAGTGCCAACAATGAAAGATCAACATGATCCACATATCTTACAGAAGTAAAACACGGTATTTAAAATAAAAATACAAATGGCAACAAGAGTAAAAGTAAAATACTACAGCTAATATAATGGCTAGCTTGGCTATCTTTAGACCACATCAGTGTTTTGCAAGTCAAGTAAGTCTCAAGTTCCAAGTCATTAACTTTGAGTTTTGAGTCCTGAACAAGTCATAATTTTCTCAATTTGTGGTCAATTTACAAAAATCATGAATGTCTTTCATGCTATTATTGGACCTTGTTGGATTGGTTCAGTGTTGTCTTACAGGGAATGAGCGTAATCATAAATTGATTTAGGAAATGAAGAGAAATTAATTGATTTGTGAGACACATTTTAAATAAAAAAAAGTTTATTTGGTGGTTTGGGGGAAGGTATCAAGTATTTTTTTTTAAGTCAAAATGCTCAAGTCCAAGAAAAGCCTTGAGTCACTGGCGCTGAAGACTCCTGAAAGTTGCCCCCTTCCACCCCTGAATAAGATACAGTATTTTAACAAGTGAGCTTTGGAAGTTGTTGTAGGTGGAGTTTGCTACCTTTAGACAGAACGAGGCTAGCTGTTTCCCCCTGGCTGCATGCTAAGTAAGCTAACCAGCTGCTCACATCACAATCTCAAGAGTGTTATCGATCCATTCTTTGAAATCCCAGAAAGAAAACCAGTAGGGTATTATCTTGAATGTCAAAGTGTTCTTTTTGCAAATCCGCAGTCACAAAACATTTGAAATAAAATAATACGTATAGATAATTCTCCAACAAATGTATTTAGGAAGTAGAAATTAGATGTCAGTCAGCATTTGCAAAAAATGTCTGTTTCCTTTTCAAAGTTAAAAATCAGTGATTTTGTCAGTGTGATGACAACGATGTGCTTTAAAGATAAGCTAAACTACCTCCTCATCCTTTTCTTTTTCCTCTCCGAAGGTTCTCTGGAGTTCCACCCAGTAACCTTGGCAACAACACCAAGCTTGTTGACTGGATGCCTCAGAACGACTTGCTAGGTGAGTACATTTCAAGGATACCACAGACTGTAGGAGTACTTCACCTTCTGCTTCTCTCATCAGCTATCACGTTGGCTTACTAGCTGTATTTTATTGCACCATACAAACAGAAATGTTTTTGTCTGGTGTGAGGCATGTTTCATCACAGAGCTGATGCTTTGTGCCTTTATATGACCTGTTCCTACTGACGGTGTGGTTGGGTTCCTCCTATATCTACTTATTAACCACAGTCGTGGGTAGACTGTGAATGTGTAAGCCACTTTGTGCCTGTCAGGAGTGAGGAATGTGTACCAACAATCAGATATTGACAGCAAGCATTGTATTCTGCCTGCCGACCGAGACTTTATGTCAGTCTGACTTTCTGGTAAGTTAGTAAGAGGGATCTTAAAGGGACAGTTCACCTTTTCTATTACTCAGTTGCACCAAAGTGTAAGTTATAGGCATTAATTGATCATGGCCAAATGACCAATTTACTTTATATCCAATGTATTAAATACAGCTTTACCATTGCCTTCAAAATTATAGCAAGGCATGATATATATCATACCAATACATTATATGCCGATAATGTAAAAATACATTATCATGCATTATTATAATTATTATATAGGGCTGATTAATAGGGAACTTAAATTTGGCTGTGTTTAAGGTGAATTACTTATTTGATTAATTGTTGGAATTGGAATAGACAAAGTAAAGCATTTACATAATTTTTTTCCCTTCATAAAACAAATGACTGAGTTATTTCGTTAATTATACACACAGACACACATAAACACAAAGGTCCTTTATCTCTTCTCATGTTCAAGTTGGCCGGTTTTGCAGCAGTTTGGAGGCTCTCCTTTATAAACTGTATATAATCTAGCAAAACAAGCACCCTGAAAAAACATGACTAATGAACATAACAGCTAACATGCTATCTGACATCCCTCATCCTTCCTGTCGTTTAGGCCACGCCAACACAAGGGCCTTCCTGAGCCACGGTGGCCTGAACAGTATCTATGAGGCCATGTATCACGGGGTGCCGGTTGTGGGTGTGCCCCTGTTCGGAGACCACTATGACACCATGACCCGTGTGGCAGCCAAAGGTATGGGTGTCATGCTACACTGGAAGTACATGACCGAAGAAGACCTCTACACAGCTCTGACCAGCGTCATCAAAGACACCAGGTTCGATTTCTGAGTCTTGTTACACACACATGCTTTATATATTAATGTTATTATTCATCAGTGCCATCTGGTGACCATATATGGAATCAGCACTCATGGCACACCATCTTTGTCTCTCTTTATGGTTGTGCTCTGCATGCTGAAAGACTGCTCATAAAAATGTGTCTCCTTGTGTCCTTGTCTCTGTATATCCTCCTCTATTTGTCTACCTATAGGTACCGCAGGCAAGCACGTATCCTCTCCAACATACACAAAGACCAGCCAGGCCATCCTGTGACCAGAGCCGTCTACTGGATCAGCTACATCCTGCGTCATGACGGTGCCAACCACCTGCGCTCCACCGTATACGAGGTGTCCCCCTACCAGTACTTCCTGCTGGATGTGATTTTCACTGTAGGAGCTGCTGTGGCTCTGACCGTCTTCGCCCTGCGAAGGTTGGTACGATTGCTGAGAGGGAAGGCCGGGGACCAGAGCAGAGGTGGCAGCGTCACCAGGGATGATGGTAACATAGCTAATGGGCATTGCCATAGCGAGAGCATGGCGAACGGGAAACACAAACGCAATGGCTCCTTAAAAATCGAGAAGAAGATTAATTAGTGTTTTGAATGGCCAAGAGGGACGAGGAAGAAGTTGCCCCAAGAACTCAGCTCTAGGTTTGATTGAGTGGCTTTATAAAAGCTTTGAGAGAAGGCTGTTCTTAGGTCTGTGTCGAGAGGCAACTGCTACTCAGAGCGAGCGGGAGGCTTTAGGATGATACACAATGCGTCGTGTGAGGACAGAGCAAGGCATCGGGTGCTCCAAATCTGTGTGTGTGTGTTTGAGGGTGTATGTGTATGTGTGCACTGAGGCGAATTTAACGAAAACTCTAACAAAAGCAGCTACAGCAATACAACACCAAATTGAAAAAGTCATTGAGGGTGAAACGCAGGAAAGACACATTGGGAGGACATTGTTTCTTCATGTGCGTCATCTCTCCTGCACGTTCTCTGTCGTCTTCCTGCCTTCCGTACCAGTGGAAGGATGATGAAGAGGGGAAATCCTGAGCGCCAACCCCTCATCCTCAGAACAAAACAAGAAAACAAAACGGATAACTTTTGAAATAGCTAGGAATTAATGTTTTTAACTCTGCTTCTCCAAGTGTCTTGTCAACTGTAAATAGAGGATACATCTATTTATTACTGTACAAATGCATTTTAATGATGGACCTTTTTAACCTATCTTATTTTTAATTTATTTAATGTATCAATGGTGTGATAGCATTATGGTAGATGTACACTCCCTCCTATAAGCTAACATTCGCACAAACTAGGTAATATTATTAGCATAACATATTGATGGAAGTAAAATCTAGAAGAGGTCTGCGCTTTCTGCAGATGCATTATCCACAGCATTCACAGCGGCCTTGTTTTCAAAATAATCAGGTTGTTGAAAATATTTAAAATTTCTTCCTTTTCACATGGTGGTGCCATCCTGTGACTGCACTTAGCTGCGCAGCGTTCTCATTGTCTCTTGACTGACAGTTTGTTCTGGTGGAGACCAACTCAACTGTGTTTGGCTCATCTGTGTGAAAAGGGTGTTATCATCAAAAGATGAGTACCGAGAATACTGTGGATAGGCAGATCAGAAATGTGCTCAAGCTCATCCAGTCAGGTGATTAGTGATGACTCAGAGCATCATTTATTTATCATCACTTGCCTCGTCAGTACCGTATATTTATCCTGCAGCCCTCATCTATTTGTTAATCAGTAAGATTTCATCACTTTATTGCCATTTTTAGTGCTACACTTGGTTCTTTCAACATTCCTCGATGATACATTTGATGGATAATGTCTAACACACTTTGTTTGTTGCAAATGCTCGTTTGAATTTCCACAGTTCAGGTAAAAATCCATTCAATGCTTCTCTTGTGCAAAGTCTGTTCAGCTATTGAAGTTTGTGTACAAACTGCGTCGACCTTTGTAATTATATTAGCTTTGAGTGCGAATGATTCACTTTCTGAATGTGGCCTTTTGTAATGCAAATATTTGTGTACGCTGAATGCCCGGATGTATGTGTATGTGTGCTGTTTCAGTGCTTGTGTGTTTAAGATGACTGTACAGCTTTAGACTGAGTGTAAGGATGAAACAAGACAAATGATGTATGTTTTAGCCCACTCATGTAAAAACAACCATTGGCTTTATTGCCACTCTTTGAAGTCGTCACACTAAGTGTATGCTAGGGCTGGGCTATATGGCCAAAATCTTCTGTCGTCATATATCACATATTATCACAAAGCAAGGTTTCTGGTCGTTCAATAAATCAATAATCTACATGCAATAACCACATATTAAAGGCTATTTTTGTATATTCCATGTTGAAAGAAACAGCACCTCCTTGGTTGGCTCCAGCTTCACTCCTATGTTCAAAGATCAGAACGTTGTCCAAATGATGTAAATATTACTGTAATGCAGTTTGGCTGCTGGTTTTTTCAACATCACAGTAGAAACATAGAAAAAAATCTACATTTTTATACTGTTTTGATGATCTATATTGTCATATGACCCAGCCCTAGTGTATGTCCATGCAACGGATTCTTTATTTTCCTCTTGTTTCTCGGCCACAGTGTGTGTTAATTCTTAATGTAGACGGAGGACGGGTGTAAGGAGGGTGAAAGAGTGACTTAGTTCCGACAACAATGGCGAACCCCACTACTTCTACCGTGAATAATACCGTGTCAAAGTGACACTGATCCCTGCAGCGAAATTCTCTTTTCTTCAACCCCCGTCGAGGAGATCAAAGTACAGGGCGAGCTGGAAGAGTATCTTTGGAGTTTGCGGGGATTCGGTATCTTGCTAATGGACATTTCAGAAGGGCAGGTGCTCGTGGTCATGGGACATAAAAATCTCATGAACATGAGACTGTTTATCAAACCACCAGGCCACACTTACTGTACCTTCATTTGTCGCAGCACAGCCCAGACATCTACTTTCTTAAATTTCAAATTACAAAAGAGATTATTTACCAGCTCACTAAACATGGACAATATTGCAATACATTTAATGTGATCAGAATAAATGCTATCACTTAACATCCAACTATAATGTATGTTTGCAAATCCTGTATGATAATTGAGAAAAGCTTCATGATTTTCCTTTCTCTATGAGCTACAACTACACTTGCACAGCCCAACCCAACCCTGCTGCTGAAAACAGACTATTATACTTGAATCATCATCATCATCATCTGTACCAGGTTCAGCTGCTGGGTCTGGTATGTGGGTCTGCAGGTGCTACACAAGCTATGAACAGGGTCTGGAGAGAAACCCAAATATTTGTGAAGATACACATTTTTTAATATTTTTTTTTTCAGTATTAATGTTATAGCCCATATAGTTAAATGTCCACCCATCCATACCTTATGTTCTGCAGTCTCTGCAGTGTCTCTGTTCTCGTGACGTTTGCATTTCATCAGCTTGAAGTTTTTCTTTATTCCGTTTTCGTCAGTGCACTTCCATTTGTCCACCTCCTCGTCTTACTCTTGACTTCCTGATGTATTCACAGTCATTGTATTCTTGTCTTTTTCTTCTCCCTCCTCCTCCCCCCTTAAATATTACATGCCTCCACTCACTTGCCTTTTTTTAAACCTTTATTTTTCTTTAATTTTAAAATGACAAAGTCCTCAATTTTCCTGTCATGTGTGTCCATGTTGTAAATAGAACATTGTAAACAAAATACTAATGCTGAATAAAAATTACATATTTTGTTTGCAGAGATGAATGAAACTTTTTTTTCTCAAAGTGGCCATGGCCTATTGAATTGTCTTTATTTTTAAAATACACATTTAAAGAAAACAGATCAAAAGCAAAGGAAAAGTTCTACCGTAATTACTTGAGGTGTCGCAAATCTTCAAATCCACAGTTAGTTTAGACTTTTGATATGAAGGTCACAATCTGATTCAGTTATTGATTTAAACTTACACTGACGCCTATGCCATTGTTAAACCATGCAGTCTCAATTCATCAGGATCAACAAATAATTGGTTTTATACTTTGACAACCGCCATTTAAATTTTTTCTTATTTTTTAAAAAGTGTGAAACAGCATTGCTGCCATATTTCTCTTTGGGAGTGTACCACAATAAAGCCGAATGGATCAAATGTAAATAATTGATTTCAAATTGAATAATAATTTATTTCACCAGTCAATTGAACAACATGAATGCAAAAAAAGAAGAGACATTGACCACTGACTTATTCTTTTCTGGGTGTCGGGGTGGATCAGCTGCTTTTGATTTTCGATGATTGAAACTGAAAACTAATTTTAAATTGAATTCCTCGTTAACTATGTTAGCTGTCTGATAATATTTGCTACTCTCGGTAGTTGCCTCTTATCAGTGCCACTGTACTACAATATTGAATAGACAAGTGCCTGTTTTTGAGGCCTGACAAGGCGGATGTTGATTACAGCAGTTGATGCTGCCAGTCTCACTTTGATAGGGGATGTATAGGCTTTCTGTGGGGAATTGTTACCAGGCAGCAAAGAGGGTTGTGTAGGTATCAAATGGTAGAATCATCTAAAGTAGCCAACTGCACAGACGCACCACACAAGCCGGGCTGGACAGATAGGGTTATCTAATGCTGTATGCTCGTGCTGAGTGAGGCTGGGGTAACAAAACACCCAGCCTGGTACCCTGCCTCGCTCACTGGCCCTGTTAATTATTCACACCGCCTGCAGGGGCCTGCAGACCTCTCTCTCTCACACACACACACAGTCACAGTCAAAAGCATCTGCAGGTATGTTTAATTTACGTTCTTGAAGTTGTTTTCTTTTGTTGTCGCTGGTGGCCAAATCGGGCACTGTTCTGTTAACTGAGACAGGAAGAGGGGAAGAAATGGAGGGCAGGTCTCTGCTGATGAGGAATCTGATATCACAGAAAGCACAGTGGGCATCATTCATGACATCCTCCATTCATTCTCAGCCACCCCTCCCTCCTCAGACCTTGTAAGTGCCTATTATGTACCTTTCCTCTCCACCTCAGCAGACAATCATCAGGAGCAATTAACCACTTTGTGTTGGACTAAGTGGGCTTACTGTATGGAGCAAGAGTCCTCCCTCTTTGCACAAGATCTAAGTGATGGATTTGCCAATAGGTTGACAACAGGGTGTGCTCTAATCTTCTGCACACTGACATCCAGCCTTCATGTGAGTGTAAGGCTGAGAGGATATAAAGGGGATTGCATGTGTGCACTTCGGCCCGGATGTTGGACTGAGCTTGTGTGCGCCTAAGGGTGTGTGCCACTTTTGAAATTGTTGACTTAGCGTGTATGAGCTTAAATGAGCGATGGCCTTCCTTCAGTGTTTATTCATCTCTGTCACCACACATATACACCGAGAGCTCTACCTATGGATATGCCCAGAGGCGTATCATATTTCTTTGCAACTTCTTTCAGAGGATTGAAAGACTTACTTTCCCACCACTGCACCAACCCCGAGCTAAACTGACCTTGACCGTGCATGTAATGGAAAAAGAGAGAAAGATCAATTAATTCAATGGATGTTCAGTTAAGCTGGTGAGATCACTGCAACAGCGGAAAAGAGTCTTATTTTCTTCTCAAGTGAGATTGACCTGATGCATTGTTTGATTGTCCTTACACTCCAACATTCACATTTTCACAACTCAATAGTGTTGCTGTGAAACCATGTAAAGAACAGCCTTGTTCCCTTGAACAAAAATAGCCCAAATCCTACATGTATTTCAGGATTTGGCTGGTCTTATTACAGCAGAGCGAGGTGCTACAGTGTGTTTGCAGTATTGCTCTTAAAGCTAAAAATATTTGCTTATCTCTCCGAAAGCACTGAGCTTGTAAGCTCGCACTGCTTGTTGCCTTGTCGCCCTCAAGATAAGGACCACGGGAACAAGTACAGTCTTTTTACGTGTAATGACAAGACTCATCATCATCATCATCAAAACGGCCTGTGTGAGGTTTTTTTTTGCTCCTCTTCCACTCTTTGTCTTTCATTGACTTTTTTTTGTTGCTCTTTTTAGCCCAGTGAGAGGAGGAGAGTAGGATCAGTTGAGCGTTTCATGTTCTGAAGGGTTAGGATCAATACAACCGAGGGCAGCCTTTGCTTGATAAAAATAATGGTCAGTGTAACTAGTTCCCTGAGATGAGTGTGTGAGAGAGAAAGAGAAAATAAAGTGGAAACTATCCTGCAGGTTACTTTTACGTCCAGTAGAGGGTAGTAGTAATCCATTATCAGCTGCTCTGGTCACCTCATGCTTCTTTCTTTTTCTCTCTTGTCTCTTTATCCTATTTTTTTCTCCTTACCCCTCTGCTTCAACCAACAGCTGATAGACCTGTTGACTAAAGTTTCAACTTTAAGAAAGTTCTGATGCAAAGATCTTGCAATATCTAGTGTGTGTATGTGTGTGTGTGTGTTTTCCTGTAGTTTCTTGAGTGGAGGCGGGCTGCTGTTGTCATTCTCGGCCGGTATATATATCCAGCTGTAACTCCTATTAAATCTCCCCCAAAATCTCTGGTCCCAGACTCTGCATGACAGATGTGCCCCTGTGGAAGCCTTGGTAGAATTCAGCTCAAACATCAGAGGCCTTCAAGTACTGCGTGTGTATGTGTGTGGGAGGGGGTGAATAAGATTTCAAATGAAAGTTAAATGATCCGTGTGGAGAAACAGGGTCCCCACGGCAGCCTCAAAGATAAGACGAAGCCAAAAAGAGATGAATGGAGGTAATAAATAATTACAACAAGCAAATATAATTGGCATGTGCTATATTTGTGCATGCCGGCCTCATGTGCATGCATGCCTTTACACGTGTATCCATATGTGTGTGTGTGTGTGTGAGCAAGCGTGTGTGTGTGTGTGTGTGTGAGCAAGCGTGTGTGTGCGCTCGTGTGTGTGTGTCAGGGTGTTTGGGATAGATGGAGCCCTGTCACTTTGTCACCATGGAGATAAGAGAAGTCTGACAGCAAGGGAGAGAGAATGACAGCTTTTATATCAATCATACTGACTTATAACTGCGCATGTGAGAGTGTGTGTGTAAGTTAAGGGGTTAGGAAAGGGTATTAAGCTGGAATCAAAAATAAATCAATGTCATGCGGTTTGTATGTCAACAGCTGCTGTCAGTTTGGCCTCACCTCTCACGGTAATCTCTAAACTCCAGTGACCACACAGAAAACTCACACACACACATGAAGCAGTGACACACAAAGAAACAGATGCCAATGTGTGTCACCCATCTCTAAGTGCCTGGACGATGGCCAGAAGGACAGAGTTGGCCAAATGTTGTCCTGGCACCAAAATCTACATCTTTCAGCTTCTCCCTGATCTAATTCTTTCTGTCTAATTTACTTTCTGCTCCTGTCTGAATTCCTACTCCTCCTCTTAGATTCACCCCCCCTTCTCTCCCCTTCTCCTGCAATCTCTTCCCACTTCCTTTTCCATCCTCTCTCAATATTCACTTTCGCTCCCTGCCTCCAAACATCGTCCAACCCAGGGCCTCAGTGAGTCTGTAAGCTGATGCAGCGTATCTGTGAGGAATTGGGAATTCAATTGGAGAAAATCAGGCTTTTGAGTTTTCAGCCAGATATTTAATTATGGGACTGAATTATAGCTGTGTCGCTGCAGGGACACAGCAGAGAGGTAATGTGACTAAGTAAACAATAAATAAGCACTAAATAAACATAAAGTCAATGCCATGCTTGATTAGAAACATAACACCCACTGCTGCCCTTGCTAAACCTCCTATGCTTACTTACTTTAGCCAACAAAATTCAAACACTTTCCACTCTGTTTTTTTTTTTTTTGCGTTAATACCTTGAAACATATCACTAATATTATCTGAATCCTTCACCCCGCAGCTGATCTCAGACAGTAGCTGAGAGAGAGGCCAGCAGTGAGATGGAAAGATAGAGAAAGAAGGGGCTTAGATAGAAATCTAACCTCCACTGTGATTAGGTACTGACCTCATAGGCCTGCTGTCTGCACTGATAAAACAGGAAGACACACACACACACACACACAACCTCAACCATATCCCTTATTTTGAACTCAGTAAATCATTCGATCTTTATCAGATGTTCATTCATTTCATTTCTCTCTTGTCTCTTTCGCTCTGGGTTTTCTCGCTTTTCATATTTCTGTCTGTTCTCCCAAAAGCTAAGGAAAGAGATAATCTTGTCATGATCTGTTCTCAGAATCTATTGTTCACGCAGTCTCTTTCATTCTCTCCGCTACACTGAAAATGTTTTCTTTAAGTTAAAAGCCAAGTTCAGACAAGGTAACCTATCTCCATATCGGGACTTTTCTACGCTTCACTAGTCAAATTCATTTTTGTCTGTTTAAAAAAAAAGAAGAGATGTTTGCTGATGTCATATTGCTGATTCACCCATTAAGACGCAGAATGAAAAAATCAATGATGGGTAGCATCCTAAGAGTACAGTGCATCTGGAATGGCAGCCTTGACTCCTAAAAATTACGTTTCTGTGCAACTAAACTGCATCGTAAATGACATTTTCGAGGGAAACTTATTTTCTCCTGGATTATATTTGTTCTTGATGTATCGCAAAAAAAAGTTCTAATCAAGGTCTGCAGATGTCTGCACGTAGAGGAGGTTGGGGTGGATGGATGGATGGGTCAAATAAATGACTTTAACCCAGGTGGTCGCTGTTTGTGTCCTCCATGAAACCAAAAGTCATTGTTGAATAGTTTAATTACAAACTGATCATTTTATCTTGAACTATGATCTTTTACAAAACCTGACCAAGTTGTAACCATTTGTGCATTCAGTTAAATACGACCCATATTTATGTTTGAGACTGTCCTCCATCCACCTCTAGCGGCTGTAATATTAATCAATGATGGTGATGCGGAGTTTAAATGGCGGGATTGGCAAATGATCTGTTCTATCGTTTAGGTTGGAGATTTTGTTGTATTTTCCGATAAACCAAACTACGACCGATGTTCACCACGTGTGTGAAATGTAATTTTGCTCCAAATCTCAATGTTAACCACATATTTAAACCATAGACTGTATAAGGTTTAAACCTGCAAGTGTAATCAGGGAGAAAAAGTGTTTCTCTAAAAATGTTATTGAGAATGCAATTCAGTTGTATGTGAATGGAATTATTAAGAGGAAAAATAACAATAATGGACACTTCTCTGTATGCAGTGATAACTGAAATCTTTCAGTCAGAGAGAAGACATACTGACGCTGCTGCTGTTCCTGAAGGCCTCATCTCATGTCCAGATACCAGATGTGTCAGATATCAGATATCTGCTCTGTCAAACATAACTCATTTTAAAGTCTGGGTTAAAGCATCGGATAACATGGTTATCTTCTCTCTTACTGTATATCCGTATTCGTGCATGCATGCGCATGTGCAGACAGACACTCATACACACCTCCATTGAGTCAGTCAGCGCGCTCTCCATCATTGCCAGCGGTAGCCCGGTGCTCTTTGGTTGGTTGCAGGTTGATGGATGAGTCTCCCTTGAGCAGCTCTGTTAAAGCGCCTC
Organism: Serranus cabrilla; assembly: GCA_903364295.1. Taxonomy (NCBI): domain Eukaryota; kingdom Metazoa; phylum Chordata; class Actinopteri; order Perciformes; family Serranidae; genus Serranus; species Serranus cabrilla. Next base: position 175,082 of record CAFUXE010000549.1, on the reverse strand, counting down.
TCTATCAGGCTGCAGCCGCATGGGCCCTCACATTTGATTAGATCCCAATGGAAGCCAGTTGCTCCCTGTCATCACTCATACAGCATAGGCCTGAGATGCAACAGAGACAGCCAATGGAGCACAGAGCTTGACGCGCTGAGGAAGCCATTTCGGTGCAAAGAGAGGATATTATGTGACTCGTGTACAACTCTGTCTCACATGGGTGGCGCTGCACTTGGCTGGAGAGGAGAGATAGCATGAGAGAGAGAGAGAGAGAGAGAGGGATACTCATAAAGAGCAGAGTGTTATTTCCATTCTTTATGGGTTATATTCAGAACCGAAAGCCTCATCCAAGATTCTATCAATCAAATTGCCCACCTATTCATTTAAATTACACCTGAATGAGAATGAGGACCATTACAGCACTTCAAAACTCAACAGCCTTCTGTCGCTTTGACTCTCTCTCTCTCTCTCTCTCTCTCTCTCCGTCTCCCCTCTCCCTTCATCTCTCATCTACCTCCGCTGGTATTTACATGTCAATGACTTCTGTGTAAGTGCCTTTCTCTTTTTTTTTGTGTCCTATTTACATGTCAGTGGCTTTCGCTGCTTGATGGTGCTGCGTTAAAATGAAAGTAATTTGCTCTGTGACAGTCAGACCATTTTACCAGCTATTACTCTCATCCATTCTGGTCAGTGAATACTGATGACAATGAAACCAGGGAGCTGTGAAGAAATTTTGCAAGCTCTCGTGTTAGTGACGCTGGTATGGCTTTCATGTGTCGGCAGCCCTGCCCTGTTCACCTATGAAAGAATTATTTATGCAGTATCTTTGTCCCTTTCTTGCTGCTTTTGTTAAACAATGCAGACATTTTACATCTTTATGCAAGTTAATTGCTTCAGTCTAAAGTGTCGGCTGAAATACAAGGAGCACAATTCTTTCTGACTTCTCCTCTTGGAAGCAGTTGGAACAGTAGTGTTGTTTATTGCTCCAAAGCTGCGTGGTCACTGCAGCCTTAAGTCAAGCCTGACATTCTTTATGAACTACACAACAATGTGAAAGCCATTACACTTCCAGTAAATTGCTTTGAAAACTTGATAGCTGCACAAAAAAAGCAATTTCAGCATGAAATCATGGTACTTCCCAGTGAAGGCCTGGAGATAAGTCTCAACTGATGATGCGGTTTAAAAATAAAGACTAATTTCCTTTTAATCAGCAGCATAGACTGTGCCGCCCAGAGTGTTAAATCACTGTTGCAGAAGTGATTTAAGGATGGGGGATGACATATAGTGATGAGAGGGTGCTGACATGCTCAGGGTCAGCAGCTCACATGTGTGTGTGGATGGACAGACAGACATACACACCAAGTGGAAATCTCCAGCTCTGAAATGTGAAACTAATGCAGAAGTGCCTTAAACCTGCAGTCTTTCTTGTGGCCAGCAGGGGGCGACTCCACTGTCTGCAAAAATAAGTCAATCTGTATAGAAGTCTACATGAGAATGACCCCGCTTTTTGCTTGATTTATTACTTGAGTAAACATTTTCTTAATGAGTGTGTTTTTCATCACTAGTTTCAAGTCCTCTTCAATACATCATGATGTTCCTTTTGGAAATGATGGTCTCATTTAGATTAAAAGATATGATAAAGCAGGGAATGATTTACCCTGCGAATGACAAGTCGCTACCACGGTGAAAGTGTTCAGTAGGGCTCTTAGAGTTAATGTGATATTAACATATTAATTTGAACACCACTAAGTTTTGATGCATGTTGTGTTGTGATACCCCTTTACCAAAAGTTGAATGGCTAACCAAAGACCAAGTGCCTTTGCAGTTACTGTTGTTAAGAACGTGTCCATGTGGAGTAGGCTACAGTCTTAAATATCATTCACTAGCCAAGGGCACAGCTAATGGGGACAGTCCCATTTGCATTGTGGGAGGTCTGTGAGAAATAATTTGAAACTCATCCAACTACTACACTTATAAACTGCATTTGAGAGCCTGCACAGTATTTAAAACCCACAACCTTCACAAAGAGTAGAAAGCACGTTGGGACAGACTCAGACTGACTCAACGGAGAATATTGACTTTATCACAAAGGTGAATTCATATGTAGCCCTCTAACAATTGAGTTGATTGATTTCCAATAATAAGAATATTTAATAGGTACATTTCCACAGATAAAGAAAAGTGATTAATTTGCGATCAACTATGGAAAATTACGCTGATAATTGTGATTTAATATCACAGTGGATTGACAGCCCTGCTTTTCAGTTCATAGAAGATAAGTGTAACATTTTGGTCACACAGAAATGTTCAGCTTTTGGTTGGAGGAAAATACACTAGGTGTCAGCTGTTCATTTTCAATTATGCATGTACCTTACTAACTAAGCTAACTAGCTAGCCCTAGCATTAGCTGATAACTTAGCATCCTCATTTCCAGCTCCACCCTCTCATCCAAATATGGTCACTTCTGGCACCAAAAAACAGTATTCTACTAACCGGGTTACGTCACCCTGACTATGTCCACCTTTTTATACAGTCTATGACACACACCAACTCTCTGCTGTGTTGTTTTTAAGAGTTCCGTTGGCCATTAATGATTTAGTCTTACAGGCAGGACAGAAATATGACTGCTTATGACTGAAATATTGATGGAGGTGCATGAATTATTAATAGGGCTGATTTCTGGAATAAAGATGCAGTTGACCTACTGTAGTCAGAGGTGAGGTACAGTGGTCCTACTCTTTTATTCGATAGATGGTGCCGGTCTCCCTGGTTTTAAGGGGGACACTTTTTGTGTGTGTCTGACTGTCTTTGTGTGTGAGGAAAGTGTGTGCAATGTGTCTCACCCAGTGGCTTTGAGAGTCTGTGACAAATGCTCATCTGTTCCTTGAGATATGCATGTATGAATGAGAGAGCGTTGTACTGAGGCCATCCCGCCAGTGATGTGTTTATTCTTTAAACAACTACATTGCCCACAGATTGTTAGATAGTCAGCTGACAAAGTAGCAGCCTAGCTACGATGCACAGCACTCTTTTGCCAAAACAACCTGCATGCTTTTAAATCTGTTTGTGTTTGTGCTGCCTCCAGATGAATTTAATTTGGCACCTAAGAGCGGGTAGTTAGTGCAAATCTTGGTATGCTCTTGGATCCAGCAAACAGAGTATTGGAACAGAGACATGGCACATAAACAGTCAAATCACTGCTTGTTTTGATGGATGTAAAGGATTGATTTATTTTTGTTTACACTGGATATCTTTATCTGTTCTCTCGGTATAGTTCAGTTAAACTTCTCTTTAAATCTCCTTGTCTCCTTCCCTTGTCCCCTTAAGAATTCATCAGTCCTCAGGTTGTCTTTCATTAGTGTGAATATTCGCAGTCTCCTCTCGTCTTCTGGTTTTGTGGCAGTTAGTAAACGATCACGTTGGGTTTCACCGCCGGCTGAGTTCTCTGGCTCGTGATTGTCCTCTCTCAACTCCTCACTTCGTCCTCATTCCTCTCTCACAAATTAGTGGGGCATTGGATTGATTTTTCACCCTTTCGTTTTATCTTAACATGACCCTCTGCAGAGCGTTTGACGATGTTGGATTTTTTATGGCGCTGTGATAGATAGATATGGAGTTTTGGAGATGAGTTTGACTTGAAGCTAGAGGCAAAGGAGACAGTAATACATGCTAATGACTCGCAAAAATGAGGCCCTGGAGGTGCACAAAGAGTTTGGGCGACAGGAAAAATTGTCCAGCGCAGGCATGTTTCAAAGAAGGACAAAGAACAAAAGGAGATTATTCTTAAGCGTTTAGGCCTTAGCTAAGTTTGCTGGCTTGGGCTGCTTCGTCCTTCACGTGGGTCAAGAGGACAGGGGTGCAGTTGGGAGGAGGGGTGAGCAGATAGTATCTCTCTCCTCAAGGGATGGAGGGAGGCTGAGGGGATAGAGAGGTAAGCACGTTGAGGAAATGGAAAGATGGAGGGATGGAGATAGGCGTGAGTGGTGGAGAGACTATAGAGTGGGGAGGAAAAGAGATAGACAGATTGTGAGGAGGAGAGAATTGAGGAGAGGTGTTTATTCCTCTGATAGGAGTGGGAAAACATTTAGGATAGATAAGATAGCAAAGACTTGTTTTTCCAGCAGCTCTGATTAGATGTGTTTACATTCAAATTTTCACCCAAATAGATGGAGAATATAATGCACATGGTGGATAAATATCTCTCCCTTCACAACAATCTTTTACAAAGCTCAGTGTTTCAGTTGCATTGTGGGCCACGGGGTGAATACCTGGGTTTAGATGGCAGGTATAGATGAAACAGATTTCAGGATGTAAAGAGATTAGCCATAATCTATTGCTGAAAGCACAGGGCTTTGAGTAACATCATGCACAAGCACAGTGAAAGTGTGCAGAATTTGGATTGTGCAGGGTTGGAAAGTGTGCGAGTGTGTGTGTCTCTAAATTATGAGGTTGAGTCCCAAGCTACCAGCTAATGGTTTCCACAGATTTATTGGCAGCACCGAGGGTACTTTGTTTTAGACTCACGAGACAAGTCGTAATATGTCACCTACTCAAGCAGCCTACAGACATCAGACTTAACACCAGATCTGTCTGAACGGCTGTCAGGATGTACATGGGAATGTGTGCAGGAGAGGAATGTAAATGAGAAAGACAAGGGCAGTAAAAAAACCCATTGTGTTAGCTAATGTGAGTGACAGAAAGGTGTTACAGTTTTTCTTGATCGTTTTGGCTCTATTTTTTGAAACAGTTTTTGACATTCTCTACACTGCGAGTGAAATCCTCACAACTGTTTCATAACACATCACAAGTCTATTGCAAGCCTGCAAAAGGTAGAAACTCAACCAAAACATTTAATTCATGCTCCAAAACCAAGTCAGTGTCGGTAAATTGGCCAATAGCACTAAAAAAAAATTCTTCTGTCATCTCTGAGCCATGCTTATCAAAATATGTATTGAATTTTTTTTTAACTATGGCAACCCTAGAAATAGATCAGATATCATGATATTTTTGACTAAAAACCTTGAGATTGCAAAGATATTGGAAAGTTGGCTATTGGTGCTTTCACAAAATATTTAGACAGTGAGATGTTTTGATGAATAATCATTGTGTGTGCTATGTTTAGTAAATAACATCTATTGTATATTGTACTCTAAATGGGACCATAACTTGCAAAAGGAACATCATGCTGTATTTAGGAAAACTTGAAACTATCTATTAAGACCTTTAACGCATTAGGAGAAGAATTAGGTTATTAATCAAGTGAGAAGTAGGATCATTTTCTCTGACTTACATACACTTCTTTTGCAACTAGTAGAGTCGCCCCCTGCTGGTCATTAGAAAGAATGCAGGTTTAAGGCAGTTCTGCAGTGGCTTCCCTTTTTAGACTCGAAATTCAAATCTGTTGTAAACAACAAACTAAGTGTTCAAAAATCTATTGTTATTGTGTTGAGAAAAGTCATTCTCAATTATGAACTGAGCCAAAGCAAATGAGAAAAACAGTAAGTACTAGTTCAGTCAAACCACAACTGGTGTTTAGTGGTCGATTCCACCCATGGATATTGGATATGCCTTGCTATGACCACCTGTGAAATCACAGCACAGAGCATTTGAAGCCTTTAGGCAAAGTACTTGTCTCTCCAACAATAGTGTTTTCATAACCAGCCAACTGGGAGGAGATCTAAAGAGAGAGGCAGGAGCACTAATCAATAGGAGAGGGCGGACCAGTGTCAAACGGCAAATAAACAAACAAGCCATTATCCTGACACACACATTCACACACATATACACACCAGGATATGTAGAAATGCAAAGGCAGAGACGCACAAAGGCTCACTCTTGCTAAAATGTATAATACAAGCTAATGTGCATGATTGTATGCAAGTGACAGGACAGAAACCAACCCATTCCTATTCACGCTGACTCTGGTTCTGTGTGTGCATGGTTGTATACCATTCACATGCAAACTGGCTAACTATGTGTGTGACAGCTTTGCACATTTATGATAAATGTGGGTGTTTCTGCTCTTGCTGTGCAGAAATAAAGATGGTGAAAATAAAAGAAAAGTGGGAGCAGAGAAGAGAGTGTGGCTGGTGTAAACACTGATATTACTGTATTGATCAAACCCTCATATCTAGTGGCAGTTAGATGGCCCACGGGCGTGACTCTGTGTGTGAGCGTGTTAAAGTGATCTGTGTATGCACGTGTGCATTTGTCTATGTGTGAGCGTGCTTTATCTCCCTCTGTCAACAATTTGTGTGTGTGCGTGCATGTGTGTGTTGAAGTTTGTTCTGGGCAGTGCTGGTGACAGAGCGAGGGAGAAGGAGAAGTGCTATCGATTTTTAGCCCAGCCATGCTAGAGAAAGATCTGTTTGGGTGGAACTGTGATTACCTCCCTTTCTCACCCTTCTTTCTCTCTCTCCCTCTCTCACTCCCCTTACCCTTTCACTTAGCATACATGCAGTATCTATCTATCTGTCCAACATCTCACCCGTTTCAATCGTTAGGCCTAAACAAAGCGTGTGATGTGCTCTCGCTGTCGTCTATTTCTGGATGCCAGCACGTCTGGGAATATGTTTCACATTTTTTTGCAGCTTAGAAATGGTGTGTTTATATTCTAAGTATACCACACTTGCCACATTGGGATTTTGTGTATTTGTGTGCATCCATGTGTGTGTATTTGTGTGTGTGCACTTTCTGAAACAATGAAAATAATATCTGAGGTTTTAAAAGATTTAGGAGCGAAACAGTTGCCTGGTTACTGGAGTCTGTTTGTTTGGTTGCAGTTTGCATGCATGCAGTTGTAGACACTCACATATAATCACGCCCATACATATGCATGTGCACACTTGCATGCGCATACAATGTTTCTTCATTTTCAGAAGGCATGAACATAATGTAAAACATGCCCCATTTACTTTGCCAAACTTAATCCTGACTGCTAAGTACGACTGGACTGACCAGCACATGCTGACCCCAGATCAGTGTGCATCTGTCTATCTGCACATCTGTCTGTCTCTCTGCTCACCAGCTTGTCAGTCCTCCTCTTGGCCTGTTAGAACGGAACAGACGGCGACACAAAGGCAATCTGTGTTTTTCAGCGTGTGTAGTGAGATAAACAGATAAATGATTAGTTGCAAAAGAGGAAAGGGAGTCTTAGTGTCATCATTATGAGGGAGGGAGCGATCGGGATTAAAAGAGCCGCATTGTGTCTAACAGATTATTGAGTCCGTGCGTGTGTGTTGGTTTGTGTGTGTGTGTGTTCCTGCCTGCATGTGTGGTTGGCTGGTTTTCTCATTACAGGATTAAAGAGCATCTGGTTCAATGTTCCTACTCAACTCTGCCATTCAAAGTCATGGGGGAATAATACACTGTTGTCTCACATAGGTGCACTGCATGTGCTTGTCCATGTGTGTCTATGTATGTGCGTGCACGTGTGTGCACATGTCTAATACATGATTGTGCATGCATGTCAACTGGGAGAACAGATATGGATTGAATGAAACTGGACACGGGCAGAAATGAAATTGCTGTGTCTAGGGCCTGTGTCACAGTGAGTGGAGAAGCTTGTATTGTGGGCTCTCTGTGTGAAAAACTCTTGACTCAAATCTATTTCTGGTTATATAATGAAAGGTGGACTGTGAGGGGGTTTAGCTGGATCTGTTGGCGAGTACAAACTCAAGAAAGTGTCAGAAGAGAGAGGTGGAAGTAGACAGAGAGAGAGAGCAGGGAGCAGATAGATAGATAGATAGATAGATAGATAGATAGATAGATAGATAGATAGATAGATAGATAGATAGATAGATAGATAGATAGATAGATAGATAGATAGATAGATGGATGGATGGATAGATAGATAGATAAAGACATTAGTGCCATTATAGATTTTCTGTCTAATTGGTCCATTGTGGAAACACAGTGTCTCACATTAAGTGTTTGACATGGTAAGATCATTTATCTGACAGACTGAGTGTGTGGCCTCAACCAATTTGTATTATATATTGTGTGTGATCAAAAAGCTTGATTAACATGTGACTGCTTTCTAAAACTAAACTGAATGCAGTTGGTAGAGCGGCTGTCCACTGATAGAAAGTCGGTGGTTCGATCCCTGACCATGGCAGCCTGCACGTTGAAGAATCCTTGGGCAAGATATTGAACTCAGTACTGCAGGTGGCCCCATGTAGCCTCGGCCACCAGTACGAATGTGTGTGTGAATTAGTCTGTAGTGTCTCAGTACTTTCAGTGGTCGCAAAGACTTGAAAAGTGCTATATAAGTGCAGTCCATTTCGCATGTATGCCCTCTAGAGGATGTGGTGATTATGACATAAGAATACAAAGTGTAAAGAACCTGGGAGTGGGTTGTTCATGTCCTCTGTGAAACCAAAAGTCAACGCTGTCATTTCACAGTCCTGGTTCCAAAATGTTAAAATTGGGGAGGAATCAGAAAGCAACAAAGTAAACATGAATGCAAACAATGAAGGACCAAAAAAAAATGTTTGTAATTATTAAAAGAGAAAGGAAATGCACTCAGCATGGTTGTTACACACGATGTGCTTGATGAGAAAAACTGATTGTTATAAATTACAAGAACACTCTATATGGAACTTTCATTGAATGTGCAAGGACAAAATGAGGTGCTTCTAAAGGAAAAAGCTTTGGTGTTCCAGGTGAGCTTTAGGGTCAAATAGCCTGTCACAGAAACTCACCACACACACACACATCTGGATAGCTGGAACACTGGCTGTTTGGAGGAAATAAACAGACTGCAAAAACAGTCACAAATAGTCACATTTGCAGACGTAATGCAGTGGGAGAATTCACTGTTTAGTTTGAACACATCTAAATAAAGCAAATATTATCATAACATACTGACTTGCTACTTTGATCGGCTGCCAGCTTTGCCAGCTCTGCCTGAACATACTTCCTATTTGCGTAAATCAAATTTAATAAGTGCTGTCTGAGTGTTCTAAGTGTAAAATATTTGCTAAATATAATGCCCCAAAAATTATCACACCTTATCACACCAGAATGTGAAGTGGATGTATCACATGCAGTACATGTTGGTAAGACTCCCACAGTGCAATGCTTCACTTTAAATAGATGTGTTAATTAGAATTATATGACACAACACCTGTCAGTGATCTCACCCAATGAAATATCAATTTACTGCTTGCTATAAGGTAAAACACTGAGCGTGAGCTATACGGGGGGCAGGGAGTGGGTGACATATGGACCTCGATTACAGAATGTGACACCAAATCCTTTAAATAGAATTATTATTCTATTGTTTTGTTGTGATATCTCTGAAGTGTTGATCTGTATTCTCCATTTCATCACATGAACATTTATAGCACATAACAACTTGTAAGCATTTAGATGATTATTTAATATTATGGTTTGTACATGTGTGTGTAAATGTTACTAAAACTTTGCAGTTAAAAAAAACCTGCATCAGTGAATCAGTCCAAAGGTTAAGGTGGCCCTTCATATGGGGGGAAGTGACATGCAGACATCCTGAGCTGGGAAACACTGTCTGGTCTTGCAACATGTTCTTTAATTTTGTGTTTGCTTAATGCTGCACGTTTTTATGTTTCCTGTTTTATTTCGTTGGTCACATCCCGTCACAGTTCATGTCTCATCACTCCTTGCTACCTGTGTGTTTCCCTTGATTACCCACACCTGCCTTAATGTGTAACACCTGCGTCTCATTGTCTCCCCTCCTCTTTGCAGTATTTAAGTCCTGCCTTTCCCCTTGTTCTGTGCCAGTTCGTCTTGTGCCTTTGTGTCATTTGTTCCAGTATTCCTTCTGGGAGTTTTCATGTGTGTTATTTAACCTGATATGGGATTTTTTTTATTTTTGGATTCTGCCTACCGATTTGGCTCTGAGCCTGATTTTGATTCCTAATCCCTGGGTCCATCCTAACAAGCGGCAGTCACAGAAGAAAGTTTGTTATTGTGTTTGTGGTGGAATATATTAATCAGTTAACAACAAACACATGCTGTCAGCAGCTGAAAAAGGCACTGGTTTCTCCAGAAGGTCTCTGCATTAGCAGTCTGTGGGCAACATTTGAAGATGCTGCAAAACCACCAACCTAGGTTTAGGGCAAAATAACTTAAAATAAAATAATT
>CAFUXE010000549.1:130289-152749 GCA_903364295.1 Serranus cabrilla | reverse complement strand
GTGTGTTGAATGTGGTCCAGAAAAAAAGTGAGGAAATGTTGCTTTTACTTTGTTGTCCATAATGTAGCTGCTTCCTGTCAAATAATAGTTCATCCCCAAGTAAATATTTCAGTAGGATGTGGGCGACGTGCAGAATTTCTTTTGTTATTATACAGATGTTTTTAAATCTATATAGTGATTTCATGAAAAAAAACAATCTGGCTGCCATACATTGCAGTGTATTTGCATGGCGCTGTGTGTTGTTCTGCATTGCTAAGGGCAACAAATGTCCTTTATCACTGTCAAAATGCCAAATAAGTTATCAACACCTCCCTGCCTGCTGCTGTGACATCTATGCCCACACACCCACACACACACACATACACACACACAACAAGTCACCAGGCAAACATTATTACTCAGACACAGAATACCGTATGAGGTAAAACCATGTACATTTCTGTTAGGGTAAAAGTGAAGAATGTGGCATTTGAATGAAATGCATAATTTGTGGTAAAATGTGTTTTGGTTTGTGCGTTCACATACTCCGTCTCTGCTTGCGTGTGTGTACTGTATGCATTAATGCTTTTGGCATTTCTTCACTGTCAGTTAAAAACTGTTCTCCGATATAAATGTAGATTTTCACCTCTGTGACACACAAACACTCACTCAGCTGTATTGACTGGTGTCTTACTTAGAAAGCCTTAGGCAGTTGAGTGGGTTGGACTTCAAAAAATTCTCTCTGGCAATTTATAATGGCTACTTTTGGCAGTGATACAATGAATTAATTAGCAGTGCCAAATGAAACGGAATTGTCCTGAGATTAGACGGAATTTTTTTTAAAACTGTGTTCTCAAAGACATGGAAAATCACTCACAGGCATGCAAATTGATATGCATGCAGTGTGAGGCTGGTTACAGTTGTGTTGTGTGAGGACACTTCTGTATTTGTTTTCAACACAGAACCCGAGCAGAGCGAAAGATTTCCATTGCAGGATGCACAACCTAAAATGTAAATGACAATAAACTGGCAAAACTTACAAACTTGCAAATCAATTGTCCATTTGTGTTCAGCCAGAGTGCCAATGGAAGCCAAAGACATCGCAGCCCAATAATAAATAGAATAAAACTCATAGTATGGAGCAGTGTTTTTCTGTCCTTGAGTCCCCCCCATCCTGTACATCACCTCTCTGCCACTGGTCTCATTCATCTTTTGCCTTTTCCAGGGTTTCTTTTTTAACTGACACATGTAGACATGCAGGCGTACACACACATACACACACATGTACACTGGAAACATCAGTAATGGAGGGCCTTCCCTGCAGGGGATAGAAAGAATAATTAAATATTTAACCCTTCCCAACTTGCTCTCTCACGCAATTCTCTCCTCTTTCAAACAATGTTGCCCAGAGAAACTTTTCTGTCTTATAACATGAAATAGCATGGCTATCAAAGAGTATTTCTTCATAATTTCCACTGATCCCACTTCATCCAGATCATTAAAGTGAATTAATGTGAAAATGTAAGCTTGCTAATGGAATATAAATAATATAATAGGCAAAAATGATAATGTATGGCTTGAGGTAATTTGACAACTAAATACCAGAAGAGGTGGAAGTGAAAAGTGCTGGGACATAACCCAGTGTGATGTCTCCTTTACTGTGCATACAGCCATTGACTGCAGGCAGAGAGAAAAGCTGTTTATTTATTTTTGTCAGTTTAACTCATGTTTACATCAGAGAGTTACTGTTTTAGCTCTCTCTGACATTAACTTTACTTAATTTGCCACAATCACAACATGTCCCTCAGTTTAATCATACTGTACTTATTGTGCACAGAAAATGTAGAAAAACAACAAAACAAACTGCCGGCATTAAACGTTATAAATCACTGTTATTCAGCGCACCCAAGGGTTATGCATAATTATTTTTTATTGTGAAAGGTTGGTATGTAGGTGTTTACATTTGTCAGTTTCTTTTTCAGAAAACCACCACAGTGGAATGAATTTCTAATTAATTCTGTTCCTTTAACACAGGACACATCTGTGCAATCCATTCATACAAACCCCCTTCTCCATAAAAGCTGGGACGCTATTTAAACCCTAATTAAAAACAGAATACATCCAATTCAAAATTAAGTGTATATTTACAAAACAATGTATGTCATTTTAAACATTGAAATGTACAATTGTTTTCAATTAAATATGTAAAAAATTATCACCAAGTTATTTCTCTCTGTTTTATTTACATTTTAGTTATTGTCGCAACTTTTATTGAATTGGGGTTGTAGGATGCTGCTGTCACACGTTATCATTGTTCTTCTGATATCTTACAAAATGTGACTGTTCTATGGTTCTATGAAACAACCTGATTCCACAAAATTAAGTGAAATGACCAGGACTTGGTGCTGGTGGTACATGCCAGTGGGCAAAAATGATCCATACACAGTTTGCTGTTGTAAAAAAGGCTGCAGTTTCCTTGAATTTAGGCAACAAAATCACTGACCTAAGTTTAGAGCAAAAAACTTCCTGGTCAGCCTTTATAAAAGACCATTTAAAGAGGAATAAAATGTATGTAAATGCTGGTAAGTAGTTAAGAGGGTGAATTGAGCCACGCAAGTTCTGTAAAAAATGTATAATTCGTAAAAAAAAAAAATGTGATTCACAATCCATTTTAACATGGGACACAAACCCCGCTCTCCTGGGTGAAAGTCCCCCGATGTTTCGACCCAAACACCTCGTCTTCTTCCCCAGTGTGACGTCGGCCCACTGAGTGACGTTGTTAAACCAGGGAATCCGGGTGCCCGGCATGAAAAGAATACATATTGACTTTACATTGGCATATGATTTATATAAGTGTAAGTATGAACAGTGAATGAGAACATGTGAACTTTATTTATCAGTGTGTAAAGATGATCTTTATGTTACCTTCTCTTAGTCCAGTTGTGCTTTGTCTCTGTCTAACTGTCTTTTTCTCTCTCTTTTTAAACCAGGGTGCTTTTAAACATGAATAACACATAAAAAAACAAAAACAAATCCTGCCCCTGATAGAGTTCACCAAAGCAGATCAGCAATGGACTCTCGTTTATCAGCAGTCAGGAGGAGGTTTGGTCTTGGAGCCTAATCGGACAACATGGGTCGACCCTGTCAGATCAAGTGCAAACGCTTTAACCCCTGTCAGTCTGCAGTCTGAGAGAGATGTAAAGATCTCTTTTCCACTTGAGGAATTTTCTGCAGCGCAGTGCAGAAAGATACTTTTAACACAGACACCTTTACATCTACATCGCGCCCCACTGAGAATGAGATTACATTAAAAATGTCCACAGGGCAGATCTTGTGTTACAGACATGCCTTGCACATTGTGCATGCACAAAGGTTAACATCCAGTGAGCTATCACAGTTTCATCTCATTAAGCCCCGTCACATGAAACCATCTATGACTTTCCTCGCTCTTTCTCTGATGCTCTGTAAAAGCATTTAGGCTGAATATTCCTCCACTGCTTCTTCAAAAACAAGCCAAATTAAATGATTTTTTTAAGAGCCTAAAATGAACTCTGCATGGTAATTGATTAATAAATTCTTTTGACATTTCGCAGAAAATCATCGCAGTTTTGAGAATTATTGCTTCATTATGCCATTATTGTATTATTGAAAGCGTTCCATCAAGTTTTTAATATGTTCTTTCATCATAAATGTATGTGTTTGATGTGAGTCTTAATGAATTGGAATGTACTTCGTTATTCCAGTGATGCAAAATCAATGTAATACTTGCCTGAATATTTAGTGGGCAAGTGAGCTGTGAAAATCTGGAAACGGACACACATGCACACACGCGCGCACACAGACACACAGACGCGCACACAGACACACAGACACACAGACACACACACACTCACACAAACACACACACACTCACACACCTTTATCCCTTTTCTCAGTCTCCCTGCACTCACACACACACACACACACACACACACAAGCAGAGGGCCCCTGTGATCATAGTAATGATTCATTTATTAAGCACATTGCTGTGTGTGTTTCCGGTGCATAAATTTGTCAAAATTCTTAGAATGCAAACTATAACAAGTCTGGCTAGGCGAGGGTAATTTTCCTTTTTTCACATACATGGAAAGGAGTCTATCTTAGTTGTAAAGCAAATGGAAACAGCACATTAGTACCATGTAGTGGTATGTACCAGCAAATGAGGCAGATTCATGGTAATGGCCCAAACAGCTGATAGCAGGAGTACATCTATGATTTAAATATATAGGTCAGATCGGGGCTCATTAGCGGTTCATACCAAGTGCTGTAACTCTGCAGGGAAAAGTAATAATAGAGTACATGTTTATGGATGAGATCCACTGCTTGTATGTTCTGGGTAGCTGCAGTGTGGCATGGGCTGGTGTCCAACTGCTCACGCAAATGTGACACTGGTAAATTAATGACGATGTGATACAGCTGGGGTGGTAGTAAATAAATTAGGCCCTACGAGCGAGCTTCCTTAGAGATTTCAGACTTCAGAAGGAAGGGAAGAAGAAAGGGATGGAGGCAGGGAGGAGTAAAAAGCGATTGAGGATGAGTGGAACGCATTGAGATAGATGAGCAGAAACAATTCTGAGATTTTCTCCCCCTTCTCTCCCTCTCTCTTTGGTCTCCTTTTCATTTCTGTCCCTTATAGTTTTTCTTCACTCTTCGTCTCTCCTTCTCCCTGTCACCTCCCTTCTAACTAAATGCTTTTCTGTCTGCCCCAGTCTGCACTCCCAGTCTGTCAGTTCTCCTTTGAGAAACCTGGAGGTGAAGAGGGGGAGGCAGACATAGAGGGAAAGAGAGAACAAGAGAGGGAGATGGAAGATGATGGCTCTCAGAATGTAGATATTTCAATATTAATATGGGATACAATTTCAATAATAGAATCCGACCTCACATCTTTTCCTCTCTGCCTCTCTCTCAGGGAGCCTCGCTGTCAGGTTGTGTTTTCACTTGGATGGGTTAAACTGGGGGCTAATCCATCTTGCTCCGCTGAGGACACACACAAACAACATAATCTGACATCGTGTAGCCTCTTGAACACTTGGAAATTCAGATGAAGATGCCTACAGCTTTGAAAGTGGAGGCTCACTCTCCACTGAGAGCCGGTCCTGACTGTCTGCCAAAGGAATGAAAATCACCGTTGGGCTGTACACACAGTCAAGGTGACTTACACTTTCTGAAACACCTTGATGCACACACATATTCACCCCTACGCCGTCTCTTCTGAGTAGTTCCGCGATGGTCAGCGTACTTGAAAAAGTGACTCATGTGGTGAGGCTGCTCTTCATTTACACTTCCTGCTCTCCATATCACTGCATGACAGTTTCCCCTCTCTTGACATTCTAATTCATAGGTCTCTACTTTAAGGGCAGCTGTGCTACGAACCTCATCTGCAGGTGCAAGCTGGCACTAATGGACTGAAGAGCTGTGGCTGGTATAAAATAAAAAGTGTTGGAACGGTCTCAGTGCCAACCCGTGCACTATGAGAGAAGGCTGCACACTGAACAAACACTCTAGTTTCTGCTGTTTTTTAAAATTTATTTCATATTTTATTCATGCACAAAAACAGATGCCATCCTATACCGTATACCCTAATGAAATGCCTGGAGTTTAATAATTTGAAAAAACAGATCGTGCCCAAGCCTAGTTCCACTTGGTTAAAACCATAAGCGACACAGTTGGATGCTTCGGGCTACCAAGTACGTTAAAAAGTGATGTGAAGGGTTCCTGAATAGGATTGGGTATCATCATCATTCAACAATTAAAGTTAATTAAATTGACGTTTCTGGATTTTGATTCTTTGAGTTGTGAGGTTAAAACAGATCACATACATATTGCACAGAAAAAACAACTTTTACATAGTTTATTCATTTATATGTATATTTACTTCATACACTTTATAGGCGGTGCATATTAGTTTCATAGAGATTGTTTTTTAATTCGCTGTACTGTCACTGTAACACTGCAATCAGGCAGTAATGGATGAATAACACAGGGCTCAACAGACATCTGATAAGTGGACCGAATACGAACAGATACCCAGAACCGAATTTTAATTTAACAGGTTCTAATTTGGTTCTGCAGCAGTGTGTGACTAGCTGGGAAGGAGCCCAGCATCTGAGCAGAAGCATGTTAGCATAAGTCAAACAAAGACAGTGTTGCCACATTGGTTGGTTGCTTTCCAGACGAATAAGTTATTAAAAAACTGCCCAAACTGATAAAAAAAAAATAAACTGCCTAAAAATAAGAAACAATGCAAATGAGTTAAAAAACAATAGACTATTGAGTATAGTGGCTCTCCACTGTACTCAATAGAAATTTATAGAAATCCTGATTCCCTTTTGTAGTCAATTGGGTTGCATGTGTGTCCAAATGCTTGTAACATGAGCTCCAGTCCTCAGTACTTCCTGGTTTAGGTTCAGAAGGCAGAAGAGTCCAAATGGCTTTTATAGTGGGGGAGCACTCCGACTGTACCATGTTGAGCAGGTTACAGGTAGGTTGGGGTTCATTGTTTTCTGGTGATTGTCTTTTTTAAGTAAACTAAACAACTTAGGCTGTCAGTATTTCTCTGTATATGTGATTGGAATAATGTGTAGACATTGTCTGTATTGTATCTACATGAAATGTTGTTTAAAGGGTTTAATTGATTATAAACTCTCTTTGGTTTGGCTGTAGGCAGAGCTTCCTGTTTTAAAGCCAGAAGTAGAAGCGCCTCCATTTTTTTGTGTTTAGTTCAGTTTTTGGTTTTCTGGATGCAGTGTGTGCTCGCTGTCCCATGGGCCAACCCTGTGTTTATTTCTGTTACTATTCGTTTGAGTTAAGGATATATATTTTTCTCCCAAGCTTCATCGACAACCAGCTTGGACTGTGCTGTTTGCAGTGAGCCATGCACCTGGTGAAGACTATCCCTGCCACTGTGTTTCCTTCCTCCACCACCCGGCCAGGCCATGCAGGAGATATACAGTAAGCTACTGACTTTATTTTTTTGTTGTCTAATATATTTGGGATCAGTTAAGTTTCAGTTCAGCAATCAGATAGAGCAAAATATATTTACCTTGGATAGTGAATAATGTACATTTTTGGAAAAACATAAAAAGTTAGTGTCCCCATACCTTAAAAATGCCTCATATCTTCTTATCTAACCAATTTAATTTCCTCCCACATCAAGATAATTACACAAAAAATCCATTATTGACCATTTGTATGTCTGTGTTAGAATTCAGCAGACACAATTAGTCTGACTCATCGCATGTAGACTGTTGAAAAAACTTGCCATCGGCCACTTATTTCAGACGTATTCTCCTTCCTCCTCCGTTGTCTCCTCATCTATTTTGCAAGAGCCATGCTGCTGAATCCTGGGCTTAGACGATTGTGATTGGTTTAAAGAAATATAACAATGAGGACAATTTTATTCTGCTTTTCTAGAAAGATGTTGGGTTCAGCAAGACCTTTGTCCAGCGCCGTTGTCAGAGAAGATAATATTGGTAGAAAATACAATATTTACTGACTGGTAGTTTTATTAGTCTCATATTGTCATTCAGTAATGTAGTGACTTTAAAGCACTCTTAATATATTTACATATAACTTATTGAGTGTACATAGAAGTTATACTTTCTGTTGTAGCTTCTCCACAGTGTGTTTCTAGCATTTAACTTATATCTGGAGCGATTATATTAATGAAACTGTTTTGATATAGTTGTATATCCTGATGGAATGAATTACATTTGGTTTTCATTTGGTGATGCAGCAGTTTCACCCACATTATGAATACCGCACCTAGCACACCATTTTGTAAGGACAAATGACTGGGGCATTATAAACCACAGCACCAGTTTACAACCATTATACCACAGTCCATGTTGTCCCCTCTCGTCCTTTCATCCCATTTGTCCGTTTACTTCCAAAGCAGGAGCCCAGAATTTCCCTCTAAACTGGAGCAGAAAATTCAGACTGTCTGCCTTATAGCCCTTATCCCCCCTACTTCACATTCTCAAACCTGCACGCACTCTTCTCCTGCCCTTGCCCTTTAAGCTGAAAATAGTGTGTGCGCCTGTGTACATGAGTGTGATACAGTTTGTGTGTGTGTATGGGTAGGTATTTAAGAGTGTGTGTGTGTGTGTGGAAGATAGAGGAGGAAAATGAGGACATATGGCTGTGAATTCCCTGAGATCCCACCTAAAACACTGCAGTATTCAACGCATAAATCACCCAGACTGCTGAAACACACAGGATAACTCTGCGCTTATGTTTATGCATCTGTGTGTGTGTTTGTGCACGGACATGCACCTGCCAAACACAGACACACTCACAGACACACACATACACACCACACACACATGCACCACACATAGCTGGGAGTATTTCCCTACAAGCACAGTTCGTCATTGTGATGATCACACATTCATTTGCATTTATGTGCGTGCACACTTGTCGGGACATTATGTCGTGTATGTGTGCGTTCTCATGCACTCATATTTGTATGGGTGCATAATTTTCATACCAGTGTACCATTATGGGCCTGCTCCACAAATCCTGGCCTCCAGCTCTGGTCCACCCTACCCCCTCTTTCTCCCTCTGTGTCTTTTTCAGGTTCAGCGCAGGTTCTCTAATGCTATCACTCTAACCATATGGTGGGAGCATCAGTTAAATTGCTGCTGTTTCAGCGCTGCTTGGCCTGCGTACAGATCAACACGCACACACACACACTCACACGTGCACATACTCTGGCTGGCCTGTGTACAGATCCAAACAAAGCCATATGGCCCTTCTCTTTCTTCATTTACCTCATTTACTGTATGTAACCCGGGTGCAGCTGAAGGACAAGAAGAACCAGCAACACCTGTCATATCGGGCCACAGAACACAGGAAGAGGGGGAAAGTAAAGTGGTGCACAGAGCGCTTTCAATTTGGTCTAAAGTCGGCCTAGATCCCTGCGCTCCTGCTGCCCAAAGCCACTTACACTCCACCACCAGCTACACAGGAAGACTGTATGAGATTAAATTATAAGATTAAATTAAATTCTCCATCTTATCAGCACTGCAGTGTGCTGCAGATGCATTTTTTTTTAAAGTATGGACCTATCCTGGTTTTGCATCGTTTATACCCATGTAAAAAGGTCAGAAAGTTGCCCTCAGAGGCCAGAGTTTATCCAAGAGGGGACAGAACAGCACGTCTAACTGCCTTATCTAAAGCCTGTGCAGTGTATGTGTGTGCATGCTCAGATGCGTGCATGCATGTGTGTCTGTTTTGTGGGAACATGACTGTGGATGTTTCCTCTCCTCCTAGCCATTAGAAGGGGCTCATATAACCAGCCTCTGGGCCTCAGAGAGACACACTCTCTATAAATACACACCACTTAAGGGCCTGTGGGGGACTCGCTACACACATACACACACACACACCACACAAGCAGTAGTTCCACGACTCCCTATTAAGCCTTCAAATGGATGTTTATGCTTTTGCTTAATAGGAACAGGCTTCAAAACTATACGCTTCAAAATTCAGCAAGGTTAAAAAAAAAACAAGTTTATGCTGAGCAGCGAATACAGTACACCCCCTCCCTAATGCCCCTGTTATTGCTTACCTTACCTGTTTCATATTGTACTCGTGTGTGTGTGTGTGGCTTTGATTAACTAAATGAATAAACCTTGTCATTCATACAGTGCTTAGGGGACTGGAAGGTGGCATTTTTAGATTTCAACATTTTTTAAAATAAGGTTAGTTGTTGCTCTCTTCATACATCACTGTGCGCCTTTAGAACATTCTGCTAGAAAGGAGATAAAACCGTGGAACAGATGTCCCTGTTGTCCTTCTGCCCTGTGTGTGTTTGAGTATGTGTGTCCACGTGCATGCGCTTGTGTGCTGTGCATGTGGATGTGTGCGACTGCAAAAATCCTTTGCCATTAGTATTTGTAGTCTTTTAGCACCTTGTTTTGGCAGCATGTTCACTACTTTTATCTGGTACGTCGGTAATGGCCTGTGTAGTATCAGGCATGCACATACACACACATACAGACGACACAAATGCACACACACACACTGGTGTATGCACACACACATCTGCATACACCTTTTAAAGTTGAGTCCTTCCTCATGTCGATGGTCTTCAGAGATACGACGTCCTCTCTTCACCTGGCCCCGGGCTTCAAAACCCCATTTCTACATCAGAATGTCAAGCCTGTTCATTTTTCTGTCTGCCCATTTAGTACGTCCCAGTGGAGTTTCTGTCTGTCTGCTAGTCTGGTAGTCTGTTTGTCCATCTCATCAAAGCCCGCTTTTTCCTAATAGAAGCACCATCTGTCTATCTGTCTGTCTGTTCAAACTGTCTGTCCATCTGTTTGTCCATGCGTAAGCATGCCAGTCTCTCTTTGCCCTCACTTTCTGTCTATCTCCGTCTTTCCCTCCAGTTATCAATCTTGTTGTTAATTTATCAGATATTCCATCTGCCTGATTGTCCGTCATCAATCTGTCCATCTGTTTGTCTAAATGCATTTCTTGCATCCCCCGTACCAGAAAGCTCCATGATGTAGAGATGCCAATGAAACAATTTTATTCTGTGGAATCACTTGTCGTTACACACTGAATGGCTGATATGGTTTGAATGTGTAGATGGTTCTTTAAAGTATAATCCATAAACTGTTGTACCAGATTAATTTATTTGGAAATTAGATGGAGCTACAAAGATCCCTGTGGGGATTGGGTTGCTGCCAGCATTGTCAAAATGATCCACAAGATAATTTGAAATATTTGCAACTACAATTGCAGCCTCACAGTTGTACGCCTCCGCCAACCAGTTAAGTGGCAGTTTACACCCATTTAATCACGGCCATTAAAGAACATTATTGTGTCACAGTAAAACTGACCTTTGACCTTTTAGATATAGAATGTCATCACCTCATCATTTTATCCCATCTATTTGCATTTTTTGTAATAATTAGCCTATTAATTCCTCCATTATGGCCAAAAGAATATTTTATGAGATCACAGGGACCTCTGACCACCAAATTTCAGCTAGGTCATTTTTGAGTCAATGTGGACATTTGTGCCAAATTTGAAGGAATTTCTTTAATGCGTTCTCAAAATATTTATTAGAATGGGACAGATGGACGGAAAACCTGAAAACACATTGCTCCTGGCCACGGCTGCTGCCTGCACAGAGGCAAAAAGAAGAAGAATGTTTTGAGAATACAGATAACTTAAACGCAACCAGAGATCATTAAAATATCAGGTTTGCAGGTGAAGATTAAGTGAGTGTCCAAAACACACATTGCAGATTCTCTATTTTCCATGTCAATGCTCTGGTGTGACTCACTAGCTGTTAACATAGCGATACACAGGGAGGACTAACGTGTGGAAATATCTTAAAATATATTTTATTAAAAAGTTGAAATTATGTAAATATAAACAATGCATAATACGATATGCTTGTATCCTTATTCACTGTCAATTAAAAATAAATTAACCAAAAATAAATTTGTGACATGAATAAAAGTGAACAATATTATTTTCTGAAACTCGAGGTAAGACATCCCGAGTTCAGACGCCCACTGGTGAGATCCAGTGAGTGACCAGAACAGGTAAACCATGCTGTCTTCACAGACTCCTGTGGATGCTGTGCTGTCAGTACCTGTTTCAGTCTGGCTGCTGTGCGGTCGAGTGCTGGTGGCTGTTCTTCTCTCCCACTCGGTGAATGCAGCTGTCACCCAAGAGACACAGTGAGCAGATTCACCGAGCTGTATTAGCAAAAATTCAAGAGATTTATCACTTGGCTTGTTGACAAAATAAAGTTGCCGTAGTCACCAAATCCAGCAATCCAGCACAAGGTTGGCAACACCGGTGTGTACTGAAGGATGCCCTGTTGGGTAGCCTTGACACAGTCGCACATTGTGTGTCAGTCATCCTTTGTGTTGGTTAACATTTATATGAAGGAAACTATAAAGGCAGAATACTTTAAAACCAGTGGTAAAACAACTTGCACGATAACAAAGCTACTCCAAACATTTTTCCGGGCACATCTTCATACTGTTTATGACTGACAACAAAAACTTCTGTCATCTTTTTAATCCGGATGAGTCATAATTAAATAAACCTCATTTATTTGCACTCTGCTGCTTAAAAACATTTATTGATTAAAGTCGTGTACATAAACATGGATCTACATTCAAGAGGTTCAATATTTGAAAATTTGGACTGAATACATTTTAAAGCCGTTTTATGGATTAGCATACGTAAGCATGCCAGTCTCTCTTTGCCCTCGCTTTCTGTCTATCTCCGTCTTTCCCTCCAGTTATCAATCTAGTTGTTAATTTATCAGATATTCCATCTGCCTGATTGTCCGTCATCAATCTGTCCATCTGTTTGTCTAAATGCATTTTTTGCATCCCCCGTAGCAGAAAGCTCCATGATGTAGAGATGCCAATGAAACAATTTTATTCTGTGGAATCACATGTCGTTACACACTGAATGGCTGATATGGTTTGAATATATAGGTGGTTCTTTAACGTATAATCCATAACCAGCTGTACCAGATTCATGTATTTGTAATTTAGATGGAGCCATAAAGATCCCCATGGGGATGTTGGGTTACTGCCGCTGTTGACAAAGTGATCCATATGATAATACGAAATATTTCCAACCTCAATTACCACCTCACAATCGTACGCCTCCGCCAACCAGTCAGGTTGCAGTTTACACCCGTGTCTATCAAGGCACATATAATGTACGCTATGTAGTGGAGACTTTGGAGGATTTCAATAAAATATTTTATGTGTCTTTCTTTAGCAAATTTGAAGTTATCATTGGCTATCGCATAGACCCTCACATTAAAAATGGATTCTAATATAAAAATACTTTACTGCTGAAGTGGTTAAACAGACAGATATTATGACACACACCATTAAAGAAGTGCACAATAAAGCCAGGGCAAATGGGAGAAAATACAAGTCATTTCAAGTCATTTCAAAAGGCAAGCTCTGATTGATCCAACGTTTGGTGTAACAGTGACTGTTTTGATGCATTGAGGAAATGTAGAAATGCATATCTAAACAGAACTGGACATCCTGCAAAAGAGTTTTATTTTAGTTTTATTTTATTCCTACTTTTATTTCAGTAAAACGTTGAATCCATGACTTTTCCTTCTCATAGAGTATTTCCACACTGTAGTATTACTTACTTAGTTTAGAAGCTGAGTGTTCCTTCCACCACTGACATAGACTGATCAACAGTGTCATCGGGATGTGATGCTAGCGTGCTCAACACACAGATTCTTTAACACGAACACTGCAGTATTGTACTGTTAATTACAGTGGGAATTAACCTGATCACTTCCAGGACTATAATGTGGTAGATCTACATTTAATTGCTTTAAGGTAACCTGGAGTTCATGTTGAGTCTCCTTGGCCTGCAAAAGACATTTAGTTTTATTCAAGTTACTGTAGATACGTGTCTACAGAGGTATGCAAGGAAAAAAGCAAAAACACAGTGTATGGCGCCCTTATCAGATCATGTCGTCAGACGGAAGAAGCAGAAACTCTGAGAGAAGAACAAACATATATCCCCATCAGCATTTGTTGTTTGTAGAGTTACAGCATGTTGTTTATCAGCTGTGTGCATGAATGCAGGTCAGATATATTGAGGCACAGCAGTAGCACTGAGCGAACAGAAGCAGTAATAGCCCAGAGCGGTTCATTGAGACGGTGCAGTATTTCCATACCTGTTTATTCATTTTCAGGGTCACGGGGTGCTTGAGCTGATCCTAGGGAAGTCAAAAAAAAAAAAAACCTTGGACAGTTTGCTTGTGCACTGCAGGCTAATGCATAAACAGACAAACAACTTTGAAACCTAGGATGAATTTTAAATCTTCTATCGTGGGAAGGAACATAAACATGCAAACTTCACATGAGGAAACCAGGGCTGAGATTTAAAAACCTCAGCTGGCGTCATTTAACCACTGAGCCCCAGAGCCTGGTCACACATTATCCCCTCTTTTAAGACAGCTTCCATGAGGTCCGCTGTGGCAGGAATCATTGTACACGGGAACAGAAGTCTGCTCTGACAGGTACACCTCGGGGTGCACCTCAGGGGTATGACACAGGGGTTTATGGTGCTCTAAAGCTCCATCAGCTCACTTTAGAGATGTTGACAGGGTGAGTTCCTCTAGGTAGATAGACAGAAACCAGTGCACAGCGACAAAACTCTTCTTCTAACAGAGCTTTATGTGTGTGTGCACATGCACGTGTGTGTGTGTGTGTAACTGTGTAACTGTGCGTGGATGTGGTAGTGTATTTAATCCTCTGGCTTAACCATCCAATTCAACAGATGTTAGAGTTTGAAATCCAGCCTGGAATCATTAGCAGTAATTTACCCCTTAAGTACAACCTGATTACTCGCAAACACTGATGCACACAGGGTAACACTTTACAATACGGTACACTAAATTGTGAGTAGTTACAAGAAACAAGTGAGGCATTAATTTACAGCTGATAATTGGGCATAACAGTTTGTTCTCGAAGTCAGAATCTATCGAGCACTGTGGCTGTGACAAAAAAAAAAAATGCTAAAAGAGTTATTTCTTTGGTGTCATTGGTGTAGGCCCAGATCAGTTTTCTTTCTTAAACTGTAAACATTTGTAGCTTAAGTATGGCATTTACATTTTTTAATTTGAAACATTTTAGTCAACTTAAATGTGCATCATAGCGTCCGAAAGTCTATGGCCCGGCACTTTATCGTCTAAACTTCAGTATCCAGTTTCTCATTAGCACTTGGGTCCTCTCTGCGTTCTGACAAAAACATATTAATTAATGATCATTAAGACCTATAAGTAATGTTGGTAGGCTAATTTAGACCTAGTAAACTGCATTCTTCTGCATTATAAGGCTTAAAATAAGATTTGCAGCTCCATTTCCACATGTTTCCTCTTTTTATCATTTGCTCTTTTGTTCATAAAGATTGCCAAACCCTGTTCTAGGAATATTATTAGGGTGACCATTTCTGCAAATCCCAAAATCGGGACATGTGAGTGCACATGTGCACACACACACGCACCTGAAAACAAGTATAATATTCTAATTCTTAGGGATGTCTAGATTCTCCAAATCCACAACTCGATTAGGCTTTGGAT
Source organism: Serranus cabrilla (assembly GCA_903364295.1). Lineage (NCBI taxonomy): Eukaryota > Metazoa > Chordata > Actinopteri > Perciformes > Serranidae > Serranus > Serranus cabrilla. The sequence goes on along the minus strand of CAFUXE010000549.1, from coordinate 137,625 downwards.
TTTAAGGTCACTATTTGATTCTTTTTTACATTTTTAATACTAGCTACAGACTTACACTTCAACAAGACTGTATGGATGGAGCATTAAGTTGTTAAGTCTGACCTCACCTCAGTGGCGTTTACAGAGAGGTTGATATGTAAGATAGCTGCTACAAGAGTTACAGTTAATTACAATGGCAACAGTACACATAAAAATAATCGCCAGTCTGACCACCTTTTACCTTTATTTGAATGTGAATGTCTCTTTTATTCTTAGTCTATTTCTATGGGTAGTCATCTCTCATTACGTCATTATAATCTGACATTTGTTCTGCACTCTTTCCTGTTACTACTTATGATTAAGCTTTGCGGTTTGAGAGGTGGAGCAGGTGCAAGACGAGAGTCTGTGGGACGGAGACTGAATGTGTGAGTTTTTGATATTGTGCTCTTCCTCTACCTTTTGTCTCGTGTGTGTGTGTGTGTGTTAGAGAGAGACAGAGAGAGAGGGAGTGTGTCTAAGTGTGCACATGTGTGAGTGCATTTCTTTTTTCTGCAAGTGGTGATCCATTACTTTGTCAGCTCTTCCCCATGATGCTTAACAGCAACAGGAACATTGTGTCTGGAGAAAATGACTTCATCCTCCAGAAGACAATACTACTTCATTCCTTTATTTCCCCCAGTCTGCCTCTCTCTCCTTTGATCCCTCACTGGCTCTTACTGTATAGTGTCTGTATCAGTGTGTGCCTCTCTGGATCACTTCTGCTCTTCCTATTTTCTGTCTATTACTCTTTTTTTTTTACTCTCCCACTGTTTCTCTCTTTCCCTTTCTGCTGCTCACCCTGTCTGCTTTAAAGATACTCTGTGTCTTTTTGTCTCAGATGCTCTGGTGATACATCTATTGAATGAGGGATGATCGAGCTAGCAGCTTCCTGCTTTTACATAATTGTAATGTGACACACACACGCTGTCTATCTGAGTATCTTTTCTTCTTTTCTCTGCCTCTCTCTTTTGGCTTATTTTTTCTTAAATGTTGGAGTGATTAGCATCAACCCCCTCACTCTGCTAGCCCCAAAGCTAACTGACCTTGGTTGCCCATTTTCATGCAAAGTGAATACAGGAGAGAGCTTTTCAAGTTCTACAGACAGCTTTAACTGTTAATGTTATACACTTCCCTGGTATTTACAAATAACACACACACAAACACATTGTATATTGTGTAGAATATATTTAAGTTGGTGTGATGGTGATCAGGGACAAAAATCTCAGCCAATCATATTACTTGCCACACCTTTTGAACAGCTGTGTAAGACACAAAATAGTATTACCTTGAGAGATTTACTGCACGGCTCAGGAGATTGTGGCCCAAACAGTCTCTCCCTGCTGCAATTATATTTACAGCCCTTGAACTATTCCTTTTTTAGTGGAAGAATACGTTTTCAATGAGAATTCAGTGTTTATTTGAGCGATATTAAGTGTTTTCAGCTGTCGGCCACTGATTGGAAGGTCGGCGGTTCGATCCCTGACCATGGCTGCCTACATGTTGAATATATCCTTGCTCCTGATGCTGCGTTCATCGGTGTTTGATTGTATTCCTGATGGTGGCAGGTGGCACCGTGTAGGGTAGCCTTGGCCACCATGGTTGAATGTGTGTGTGAAAGGATGAATGAGCGATGTCTGTAGTGTAAAAACGCTTTCAGTGGTCACAAAGACTAGAAAAGCGCTTTATAGGTGCATACATACAAATCTTTTCATCAAGACATATGAGCTTGTTTAAAAATATAGCAACAAAGATACATTTAGAAGTGATTTTCTAACATAATCTAGGTGTATAAAGATGAAGTTCTTCCAACCTGCCAATAAATGTATCAATATATCAAGTTTTTTCTTTTTAACTGTGACCTTACCTGTTCTGGGTTCTGGTGGACTTTTATTAAATCATTACATCAATCCGACCAACCCATTTTCACTTGAGCTCACAGCATTTACATTTACATGAAAGCCATCCCTGTAGTAGGGTCTGGGAGGTCAACCGCCGAGCTTCTCAGGCTAATAACGCTGAAAGAATAAGAAACCTCACATCAAATCCAGTTTCTGGTGGTTTTCTGTGCTGCTTACAAATTTCTGCAAACAGCTGTTAAGCTGCACTTTGTCACAGTGCTTCTTACTGACGAAAACTCCACTTCCATTTCTGATCATTAAACTACATTTAGCTTAATAACGAGGACAAGGTGTGTCCCTGTCAGGACAGTGTGACGAATGCTTGAAAATTGGGACTGTCCTAATTGGGACATCTAATCACCATTGCGTCCCAAATCCGGGGAATCCCATGGGAAACGTGGATATATGATCTGCACTCCTTTGTCTTGGAGAAAGTCTTGCTGCTGCCTTTTGAAAGAGCTGTATGACAGAGGGATTTACAGCTCAGTCAAGAAATGAAGGATCATTACAGTCATCATCATGTTCGGGAATCAAAGCATGAATAACTTTATCCATATCTGACAAATATGAGAAAGAATTTCTCTTTGATAGGGCTCTCCATTGATGAAAACCGGAGTTAACAATCCTTATCACTTGACCTCCCAAAGAGAAGTTTGCCACCTTTTATGTCGACGTTCTATCAGTTTTGATAGTAAATGTAGTCGACTGAAACAAATTGTGTGCTATATCGACCAAAGAAAGAGTTTTTCTGCTGCAAATCTGTTGTCCTCCTGGCTTCAGCCATCATTTGAGTGTTATTTTGGCATTAGTAGCTGAGGGGGGTGCTCTAGATGGTGCTCAAAAACAGAACAAAAAACAGAGCAGAATTTTCAAATAAGACCCACAGGAGCGTTTTTAAAAATGGCACCAATACCGGGGGCAGAAGATCCACACGTCCCTAAATGTTAAGGGAAGAGTCATGGTAATTTAAGTTGTGGAATGGTTTGTGAAGGCAATAAAACTACCCACTTTAGGTTAAGGAAAAAAAGTATAGAGATAATGTAGCAAAAAAGTTAAAAAGTAAATGCATGCAACACCTGGAAGTGGGATAGTTAATTTGGTGACGTAGACGTGGCTATGAATGGGCTATGCACAAAACTTTAGTTACCTTCCCTCTCCATTGTGTCACTTCCGCTTTGGTGTCCTTCATCATTACTAACTAACTGCTAACTATACATGTGCATATAGGGCCTTTAAGCTGCTGTTCAAACCACAGATGGGGTTTTTTGGGGGGGAGGACAGTCTCGCACTAGTGGTGTCTTTGGTAAAACTGTCCTCTGATTTTTCCTTTTGAAAGTTAAACTGCAGTCAAAAACAGCATTGTGTGAATATGTTCAAATGTTTAAACCCTTTCCTGATGTCTCCAGAGAGATGAGAGGGTCAAAAGGTATGAAGAATAAATTGCTTATCATCTGCCAAACAATGATAAGAGACACCGTCAGTATGAATGGTGTTGTTAAGAGAAAGGAGAGTCAGTCAATAAGTGTTACCTCCTGTCTCACTGTTATCACAGTAAACACATGTTGTGTTGATGTTGTATTGTTTAAGAAGTATTTTGGGCAATCATGCGTGTGAAATTAGTTTTGATAGGGTTTTGATTGCAGTCTCTGTCTCAATGGCTCGGATAGTCGTCTGTTTGAACAGTGTGCTAGACGGGAGCGCCATGACCACTGTCCTGCAAACATTGTCTGCTGAAACAGAGGAGTTATCCCTTTATTCTTTATTCATATTACTGCTGTAATTGTTCCCTTTATTTGGCTCTATTATGAATAACTGATTTATTGTGAGTGAATCCTGCTTATGCATGCGAGTGGGAGCACTGAATTATCTGGCGATGCCCTGAGAATAGATGTGGTCTTTGGGGGCTCTTGTCGCCATGACTTAATTCACAAATAAATATCAACACCTCGCCTTACGATACCTCATTTACATGCAGCTCATTGTATTTCATTCTGCTGCCTTTGAATTGGAAAGTGCATATCAAGTTGATGGAAATGGCAACATGTCACAGCTCGGAAATAAATGATGGACTTAAGTCCAAGAGTTTGTGCTACCTGTTGAAGGTTTGAAGTATGGCGCTGATCAAATAAATGGATTGTGACTTGTAATTATCATGTTTAGAGAGAATAAAATGAGTGTCAGCGAAAATGACTTTCATTATCGGTTTCATTTACATCAAATATCTCTTGAGAAGCTCATTATAATTATCCATTACAACAGTTAAATACAGATATAAACTTTTAGAGGCATTACCATAGGACTGAAGCCTCATTTGTTTTTGTATTATTTCTTTACAACAAAGGCTTTTATGTCTTTGCTATACAAAACGGGGAGAAAAATCTGTATTGATTTGCAGTGAATGAGCCGTATTAGCACATGTTCATGGTTCAAATGATGCTTTTGAAACGATACATTTTGTTCCTGTTCCAAGAACTCTGGGATTTGCCAAGTTTGTGGTTGTCTCTGTGTGTTTGTGTATGTGTGTGCACACACATGTGCAACAGTCTCTTCTCTCTACAGTATTTTTCCACACAATGACATCCCATTCAAATCCAATTAAAGCAACACAGAGGGCTTCACAGCATCATTCATTCAGCTGTCACTCATTCTCCCCCTCTATCTCTCGCACACTCTGTCTCCCTGCTGCCTGTGGACGACTGGGTGGTAGCTGGGTGTGAGAGCTCTAACTATCACTCCCTTGTTATCTCCCTGTCTTCTCCTTTTTACTTCCTGTCGTGAGCTGGCACCTTTGAGTAAATTGGCTGTGTTTTACTTGGCATGATGCTGAGATATTTATTTATCTACAAGAGAACTTGTGCACTTATGTGTTTGCGGATTTGTTTGTCACAATGTCAGGTTGTAATTTGTATTTTGGATTGGACTTTATTTTTAGCTTGCTACATAATGAACCATTTATAAGCGCCTCATGAACAACAAATTAAGGGTTTGATAAAAGAGCTTTTTGCGTTACTTTATCCGTGTTGTTTGGGCAGTTGATTTATCAGGACTGCGGTTTCACCTCTATTGCCAGGAAGGTCTGCCCCAGGGGGTCTGAGGGCTTTCTCACCTGTGTTTTATTCAGCAAGTTGCTTGGTAGCATAACCAAGATTCCACGTCTGCCCCAGCTGTCCTGCAATGGAGCCCATCACGGGGTGACAGAGTTGCAGGGTCATGGTTCACCCCCAAGGCTGGCCTTCAGCAAACATGATGTTTCTCAAACCGTACACCCTAATCCGCAGGGGCCCACCCTGGTGCTTTGCCCTGCACACCACAGCACACTAAGTGCACTGGGAATTACCAAAATCATATTAGTTACAAGTTATAATAAGCTAAAGTAACATATTGTTTTGATAAAAGTGAAAGCCATTGATTCTCTCATGGACACCAAATTAACATAATTCAGAAAGCTGAATTACTTTGCATAAGTTAAAACATTAATGGAATCATTGCAACACTGTAAAATTACCATAAGCTAATAAATAGTCATACACTTACCAGCCACTTTGGCTAGTCAGCAAGATGTACCTTATAAAGGGACAGATTGGTCCTCAGAGTTTGTCTCCTTCATGCCTTGGTTGTAACGAGTAGTTATTTGAGTTACTGTTGCCTTTCTCTCATCTCGAACCAGTCTGGCCATTCCTCTGGCATCAACAAGGCTCACTGGATATTTTCTCTATTTCAGATCATTCTCTACCAACCAGCGTAGAGGTTTGTGAAATATCAGCACTTTGTGAAATACTCAGACCAACGTTCAAAGTCACTTAAATCACCTTTGTTCTCCATTCTGATGCTCAGTTTGAACTTCAGCAGCTTGTATTCACCGTATCTACATGCCTAAATGCTTTGAGTTGCTGTTGCTGCCATGTGATTGGCTAATTAGATATTTGTTTTAACAAGCAGTTGAACAGGTGTAACTAATGAAGTAACTTGTATATTTTTAGTTTATTAGAAGCCATTGGTGGCAAGTATCATCAATGCTGCTCTGCATGTTATAGCAGAGATCCAGCTGCAAATGCAGGACTTACTGTTCTCTAAGCAACAATGTTAACATGGCACCGACTGGGTGACTCTTTTGGCAGCCAGAGTATGAACTGGTCCTTTCCAGGACTGCAACACTATCTCCACAAAACAGGAGAGCGTCCCACTGCCAAATGTCACCCCACAGCCCACATGTCTTGGAAGACCAAACCTCTTTAAGAGCCATAACCACAGCATGCATTAGGGTTAGGTACAGTGCCTCACCAGGATGGACACTGACCATATGGGGAAATTAATTGGGCAGCAACAGTAATGATGAAGCATGTATGTTCTGAAAACATCCCCTATAAAGCCAACTGTTTAGTTTTGCATGAGCAGCAGAAAGGTAAACAGTTAGGGCCTCTAAGCGCAGCACATCTCAGCTGAGTTATGGGTTATTCGGTGAGAAATTGAGTAAATGTGTTGTGATCCTTAGTTTATCATCATTTTGTTTTGCAGCATGACTAATATTGCCACTGCCATGTAAGATAACTGACAGAACCAGCAGGTGTGACGGGGCGGCGAACTCGAAGTCTGACTCAGTGTCATGGCAACAAGTACACACAGCAGAGGCAAATTGATACGTGCTTTCTTCTGCATTCGTATGTGTAATGTGACCCGATTGAGCATTCAATTTGTAATTTAGTTTCATTGTGAATGTACTTTTAGAAATGTTTGCATGTGAAATTGTATCATAGTTTTACATATATTAGAGCCCTGGCAAGCACGGCTAAACTGGATTGTTTTGACAAGCTTGTCTTGGAATTGAATTACATATTTTCCAGAATTTTCTGTGACGCTTCATCTAAAGGCTGAAAATCTTGGATAGAGCAATGTTGTTTCTGTGATTTAACCATCAATCATGCTTCTGCCTTTTCTATTTACTTGCCCTTCATTACAGCTATAGTTAATTAAATGCGGCTATGATTACCAAGTAATTTTCCATTGTTGACATAGATTTATCTACAATACAAAAAGGCTTTAAAAGTAATGGTCACCATTATTTGTATGCCACATGGACACATAAACAACTGCTGCACTGAAATCAAAAATGATTTCAAATGTGCGTCACATGTGATTTGTATATGTTAGCACCTGACTGCTTGGTAAGCATTTATTTCATGTGCATTTAGACAGTCTGGTTTATGTAAGTGTGGGTGAGTGTGTGTGAGTGTGTGTGTGCTAGGGGGGCACCGCAGGGAGCACTGTTTCCATTAATGTCTGTACTAAGATGCAACTCAGCTTTCTGAATTATGTAAATGAGGTGCTGTAAATTCATGACAGAATCAATGGCTTTCATTTTTATCAAATCAATCAGGCCTCCACCAGTCCACAAACTCCACACTACTACAGGACACACAGAC
>CAFUXE010000549.1:115576-130259 GCA_903364295.1 Serranus cabrilla | reverse complement strand
TGTGTGTGAGGGAGAGAGAGAGAGAGAGAGAGAGAAAGCGAGAGAGAGTAATAGTGGGGCCTTTGTGATGAGTCAACTATTGGGAAGTTACCAAATGGATCTCGGCCTGATATATAAGTCATGGGAGATGAAGAGTTTGGGCATTTTACTACAGTGCTGCATATAAACTCACACTTAGTGTCGCACACACATAGCCTATAAAACAGCCTCTGTTTCCAGCATGGTTTCATAATATTCTTTTCTTTTTTTAACCTCCTGTAAATAAAGTGTGTTGCAAAAATCATTTCATATAGAAGAAACACGCTGAATCATAAAGTAACAGCATTGTACCACAGGACACTCTGAAAAAAGTAATGGAGGGAGTTTTCTAACAATGAAATTTTTAAATATGGATGCAGTTTGAAACCAAAGCTTTGTTTTGTTTTTTCATTTCATTTCATTAAAATTTAGGCAGCAACTGTAAGGGAGCCTAAACGGAGCTAAAGTGGGATCAGAGAGCAGAGGTATGGGTTAAGACGCCTATCGATGCCCTGGGAGGCCCCACGTCCTACTTTTCTAAATGTTATGTACCTTATGGATCAGCCATGAACATGAACTCATTTGTTCATGTTTAACAGGGTGTAGATTCAGTTGGCAAGTGTTCAGGTAGATTAGAAGAGTTGACATATCAATAGCCTTTTTCCATTCCAGTCGAAGCAAATTTTGAAAAGAAGTTTTCAAATGTCGCATTAAAGTAAATGCGAATTCTGTACGTTTCCATCAAGTAGTTTAGAGCCAATAAACAAAGCTGCATAAATGTACTTTGGTCAGAAGATAGCAGTGTAATGTATTGTAGTAGGCTAATCCATCAGTAAACAGTAGAAGAAGAAGAGATTGTACAAGAGAGAAAAACAACAAAAAAGAGGTTGCTTATCGAACAACTTTGGCCACCCACCAGAGAAAATGGAAAAAGGAATTAGATTCAATTGGACAACTTATAAATGTTCTTTTATGTCAGCTCGTCTTGACCGGGAGAGCGGAAACAGATCAGTCACTTGAGTTTAATGTTTGCTACATCAGAACTTATTCGTGAAAATTGTTTCCATCTCCCGTTTTGCGTCTAAACTATTTTTCAAAAAAGACAAACCACTGATTGAATTTTAGTGCTTCCATCAACTTTTCACATGCAAATCTTCAAAATGTGCGCTGATGGAAACACAACTGTCACAACAAGTGTTAATACCACCTGCTAGCCTAAATAAAACAATGAATTCTTGTGAAGGCTTTCGTATGATCTCCCAAGGAAACTTTTGTAGCACAATTCATATAAAATGTGATGCAGCACCAGTGCTATTTTCATGAAGTTGTAGAAATGTGACAACAGCACATTGCTGACAAGCTGTTATACAGTATATCAAAAACCCTGTTTTGAATTTTTTTAATGCTGTAAAACTGGCATAAGGTTGGAAAAAGTACAGGGGGTTTGGGGCATCCGTCTCCCCTGACCAGCCTATAGGTGATCAATGTGGCTTTTAAAATTATGTTATTTCTCCAATGGACACATTTTTTATGGGATACCTACATATTTAAATGCGCATTTTTTTTGTAGGAAATTATACATATCGTTCATGACAACAGCCTGAATAAAATTAAGCAAAAATAGTGCATTACTGTGTCTAACTAACTAAAATAACTATCAACAATGTGGCTGTAACACATTAAAATCCTCCCTTCAGTAAAATTTCAAAGTATGTAAAAATAATCTGCGATGCATAATATTAGCCAGTTTTCCTTCATAGAAAAATAAAAAAGAACTTGTCTTTCTACTCATGTTACACAAGCATTGCATTTCCCCTTACCTTACCTCGTAATGTCAAACTTCATGTCAAACTTTTGAACCTGCATCTATTTTTAAAATTCTGTGACTCAGTTCTCCCTCTGTGCTGCTTGTCAGTAATGTTAAAGTTCCACTCCAGACATGTTTTAAGTAGGTAAGTTAATACTCTGCTGTGATTAATATTTGGTTTAGCATGGTCGACTCACATAGATTTCCAAAAAGAAGAGGACATTTGAGAAGGGCTTGAAGCACATACTCTCTTTCTCGTGTATGGAGAATTTCTGTATCTGCCACGTCCACCACCACTGTTCATAGCAGGCTGACAGGTGAAAGAACAGTGTGAGCTGGCCACAGCTCGCTGTCTGTAGACTGTAGATGTGGTGTCCGTGTCTGATCTGTTTTCTCTGTCAGAGGAAACATATGCAGTTTTGGGTTTCTTTTACAGCTTTTAATTGACTTTCAAAGTTGTGACGAATCAAATCGAGCCTGCTTGGTCATTTGAATCTTAGATTTAGACATCTCCAGTGTTGGGGAAATTACTTTTCGCCTAACTGAAACTAGCTAATAAATACATTTTAAAGTTACCTATTTAAATGCTTTTTAAATATGCCATTTGGTGTGTTGTTACATCTATCATACAGTAACACCCACACTACCAACTCTTATCAGAGGATTACCCTAATCGGCGCAGCATCTTCACTATAATGTATTTATCTCTTGATCATACAAACCATGACCACCACATAACAAAAATGTTTCTTATCTGCCACAATGTAAAGTGTGCAGTGATTCAAAACAAGAACTCTTGTGAAATGCAGTCAACTCTGTTGAAGTTGCACATTATAGCGGATGATTGTCGGCTTTATTTACACCTGTGCTAGTTTTGCCTAAGCACTTATATCTCTCTTCTTCTTGTAGCAGCTTTATTGCTATTCTCATCTGTTTGTTTTCAGATCTGTTAGCTACTTAGCTTAGCAGCTAAGCTCAGTGATAGTAAACCACAGATATGTCAAACGTGGTTATATTTCGATAATTGTCACCAAAGCTAGAACTTGCTTGAAATTTTCAATTTTCTGTTTGTTTTTCTTGTTTAAGCCTCTGGATCAATTCCCTAGATTTCTCTTTGGATAAACAATATCAAGGTCGAACTCTCCTTGTTCAATTCATTTCTGTTAACATTAATAGAAAGAACTTTAAAGAGGACAGGGGACTTGTGCTTTCAGTCAGCTTTTACTCTTATCTACAAAGCTTTTTAAATGTGCAAACTACAGAAACTGCCATTTCAAATCTTCTAGTTCTGTGCTTCCTGTTTGGGCATATGACAAAGCATCTGTCCTCTTCAGTTCGTCTACCTCTTGTGAGCCACCACGTCCAATTCTTCTCATTCTCCAGTCACATCAATATCACATTTCCTCTTCCTTCCTATATCAAATAAAGTCCAGTGAGGATTTTTTCAGCTCAACCTTGATCTGCCATTGAAGGCTCACCTCACTTGTCTGTCTCATCGTGTTACACACTCATTGCATTTCACCTACCTCATAATATCAAACTTTATGTCAAACTTTTGAACCTGCATCTGTTTCTAAGATACTGTGACTCAGTTCTTCCTCTGTGCTGCTTGTCAGTTGTAATGTTAAGGTGTTGAAATCTATCTATTGTTACGTGTCACTTTTGGAGTCTATCTGTCAGCAAAGTGGGTAAAAAAAAAATCGAAGCAGGTTCAACTTTCGGTGCAATAACGTCATCCTGCAAGACAGGGCCAATGAAATACTTGTTTGTTTTTTCCAGTGTAGCACGGTACATCAGGAATTTAAAAATATATACATATTTTAGTACAACTGAACGTTAAACAAGTAATTTTTTAGTGACAATTAACTTTTATAACCTGAAAACAAAGTATGACAAAAGCAAAGTTGCTGCATTGATGAAGACTTGCAACGAGTGAATGGGACCTTAACCTCATGAGAATGTTTGTGGAAGTACTAAATCAGGTCAGAATATGAGTCATTTTCTTAGAGACTTCTTTACATCTGACTTCTCTTTGCAAACAGTGCAGTCGCCCCCTGCTGACCAGTAGAAAGAATGCATGTTTAAGGCCTGTGGGTTTCTGCTTCGCTTTAATGTGGCTTTTTAATTAGACTCCCTGCTAATGTAGTCAGTTTGATTCATTAGTTTCAGGGTATGATTCTCCAGCTTTCAGATGTAATGGGTTCAAATACTTGATAAGCTCTTGTGAAGTAGTGCAGCAGAAGTGCGAAGTTTGTGTGAAAGAGTTTGGTTGTTTAATAATCGGTGTAAAAAATTAATCGAGACACTGAATGTCAAATTGCTCATGATGGTTACCTTTTATCTTATTGCCATTCATCTGAGACTCAGACTAAAAGCTCACTCCATTACTACTCCATTGTAATTATGTTTCTTTTATTTTGAAGCTTTTTATTTGGCTGCATTATGGTGGCTTTCAATGACTTACTTGTTTCTCAAACTGAGACAACAGCTATTCACAAGAGCAACAGCACAGCAACTGAAATGTAGGCGGTGATTCGTAGGTCTGAAACCTGGATAATTGCCATCCTGAACTGCTATAAATAGCAACAAATAAACAAATAAATGAATAGATGATTTGAATAAATAGGATAGAATGTTATGAACTCTGCAATTTTCTGCATCGGTATATACAACTGGAGCGATGCAATGCATATGTAGGAAAGAATCAGTCGAGTAAAGCAGTGGTAGAATAAGGTAGCTGCTGCATTATTCATTACTCAAACATTATCATTTCACATAGGGTGTGTTGAGATGATTATGTGTTTGCCTCTTTAAGAGCTGAATTTAGTTAGTCATTCCTTCATAGACTCGAGGTCAACAAATGTTTTACAGCAATGTAAGACAAAGAAAATGCTCAACACAAGGTCCAACTTTAAAGCTCTCAATCAGAAAGCATGGTCATCTTCAGGCTGGACTGCTCATCTGGTGTGGAAATACTTCAGGCACAAGAAAGTTGATCCTTTAGTGTAGTTGAGTTTTTTCCCTTTTTTGTGGTTTTGCTCTTTCACAGTCAAGAATAATCCTCCAAGCCCAAATAAAGGAATATATGTGTTGTTTTGGGATGTTGCAATTCAAATATGTGTTCATGTCTTTCTTAAATAATGTAATAAATATCAGCGCATGCTACATTGCACTCATTTGTGTGGTTGCGGGTGTTTGCTTTCACTTGCTCAGCATGTACAGGTGTGAATGTGTCTGCAAGTGTGTGTGCACGGGTGTGTGTGTGTGTGTGAGAAAGTGCTGTTGGGGTGCAATCATTTCCTGTCTCCTGGTTTAGAAAAGATGTTGGCATGACAACATGACACTTGGGAAGGGTTGGAGGGTAGACATGGAGGGAAAAGAGGAAAACACTGCTCACACTAACTCCCGTAAATAGACAACTGGAGGTTTCATGCCAGCTTTGAGAGGGAGCGTCATGACAGGATTTGTTTGTGAAGTTATTTCAGATCTTAACTTGCAGCTCAACCTAAAAATATCTTTAAAAAAATGAAGATACTTTGCATATATATGTAATGTTATATTTTAACGTCACTCAATCTTCTTGTTTGAGTAATTTATGGAAACATGCAATTTATTCTGTTTAACTCATGCAGACTAAAACAATATATTTCTCACATATTGTAAACAGCACAATGTACCTTTCTCAAAGGAGTCCAGTGTCTGTGTGTGTGTGTGCGCGCAGATTTTTAGTATATGTTTATAATTTGGCTTTATGCATCCTCCTCATTGAACAGGCTAAGCCAAGATGAGCAGTCATTATGAGGCATTAAAGTCATTTAATACTGCTGGCATATTGATCCCGTCTATCTGTCATTCGCTCATCTAATATTCATGAGGAGGCAGCGTACTTCATTCTCCCATAACCACAGATACCAGCACATATACGCTTAAACACAGGGGGGGTGACTTTATTGCCATTTTCAGCACTTTAATGAAACATTGTTAATTTACCTCAAACACTGCTGTATCTATTGTACTTTCAAATAAAATATCTAAAATTAGAAGCCAGAAAACCAACCAGTAGAATTTCCACTGTCTGTTACTTTGCATTCATCCAGATAATAGTACAAGGCAGATGTCAGTGTTTATGATAGAGTACATGCTTCTGTTTTATTAAGGCTTCAACAATCATCAAAAATGAGAAGATGAAATAATAAATGCAAAGGAACATACAGTGCAAAACAGAGGAGGAGGAGGAAAAATCGGGGATGTTATCACCTGAATTATTAATCAAGATAATTCAGCTCCCAATGACAAGAATATCTATCTCTGCACCGCATTGCACACACACACATTTGCACATCCACAAATACCCAAGCACTCACACACACATTTGTTCTCGCATATGCACAAGTTACTTTTATCTTGCCTACTCGACAGTTATCTCTTTAAAATGGGTCAAGACAAAATGAAAATCGAGAAACTTCTCATTGCGTGAAAAAGATAGACAAGTAGAGAGACAGATACACAGGGGAAGGGAGGAGATAGGTTGGGGCTGGAGGGAGAGAGGGAGGGACGGGGGGAGAGCTGTTTGATAAGAAAAGTTCCCTTCAAAACTCATAAGATTGCAAAGGGAAGTCACCTCATGTTTGTAGATACAGTAAACATTTTAGCATTTTTTTTGCACACATTGTGCACGAGCGGGCGGCTCTATGTTTGTGGGTAGAATTTGTGTCGAAAAACAATGAACTATAAAAAGTGCCATTCACTACAACTCTTGTTTCCTGCACTTATTTTCCTGTCTGTTACCAAGACAACCGATGTATAAAACCAATGTTTTAGTTCAGCTCCAATTTGCCCCTGGCTTCTTTTTCTCCTAGGTCAAAAGGTCTGAGAGCATCCGGTGTAATATTATCATAGGGCTAATGATTTAAGAACTTTGTAAAACCCTGCACAGTGTTTGCCTTATAGGGGGTGGCAGAGAGGGAGAGAAAGAAGTGAACACTGAGAAACTGTGTGTGAGACTATGAGAGGAAGTGGAGGAGGGTGAGGGAGCTTCATGGCTAACACCCACGGTGATAAATGCGAGACAGATCTTGTTGACGGTATGATCTAATAAAAGCCACATTCGCTGTATTTGCATATTGTTTTCTTCTCCGGCAATCAAAGCTGTTTAATGACAAGCTGATAACCTGCTGTATGTTAACACAGCTATTAACATTTATCATGTCGTCATACAAACATCCCCCAAGGCCATGCACTGTGATTTTTTTTTTTGCAGTGCATGCTCCTTGTCAGTGCTTTTTTCCTCCTCTTTTGCCATTGGCTTTATAATAATTACATTATTTTTTTTTAGATCTAAATGGAATCAGGTTGAAATAACTGCATCACAATGAGAACTGACAAACCATGACACTTTATCAAAATTTGGTTATATTGAACTTTAAAAGGCAAACGGCTTCTGCACTCTGTATTGAAGTCATTTTTTAATCAAATTGTCAAGCTTTTAGCTTGTATCAAGACATACCAAATGAAGGTCATTTAGGACCAAAAGCATGACAATACAGCTTTGATAAAGTGTGTAAAAGCTGCGCCTCTCATTCATGTCTCCCAGCATGCTTTTTGAGTCTTCCTGTGAGTGTTTGGTTTCCCCGCTGAGGCTATTTTTACCGCTGCCTATGAAACATGTGTCTGGTGTGTCACATGAGCGTGTGTAAGTCCTTCAGTGCACCTATATCCTCTACATGTATCATCACTCTGTCAGGCCTGACTGCCGGCTGAAGGATAAGAGGAGCAGTGATGGAGGAGAACACAAGCACAGATTGTCAGCTATTTTAAACAGACACAGCAGGATATCTTTATGCAGTTCACACTCAATAAAATGTAGATCTTCTCTACTATAAATGAGCTACAGTGTGGGGAACTGACTTTCATAATTCAATAGCTTGTGACACCATTTTGTATTTGTTGTACCACTTCTGTTCTACTTTTAACTTTTGCCGTCTTTCACGCCTCCATGTGGAGAATATTCAGGTTAAGAGCACACACACAAATATGCATACTGTAGACACTTCACATGAAAAATCACTGTTGTATTCACATGAATTTGGTACAAATACATACGTAAGCAAACCTTGATGATATGCTTCAAATCAGCTGGTACACTCTCTCTTGTCCATATTTGTGGGGTTTAATGTTTTGTTCTTCCATCTTGCCTGATAGTAAAGGAGCCAGTATACTCTGTCAGAGTGGCTTGCACAATAGTTAAATAGCACCAGGAACCTCTTCCCCTCAACACTTTAATGACGTCGGGTTATGGACGGCTGTGTTCGACTATTTCTTTAACTTTCTGAAACCAACAATCCAGTGCTGACTCCCACTTCACGCCGTGCCTGGCCAGGTGTGCAGAGGTATCTGTGTCTTGAGAATCACTCATCCAAACAACCCTCACAAGCAGCGCCAGGCTTTGAAGCCAGTTTTGTAGTGGCTAGACTTACAACTTATGAGTATGTTATGTGATGGCATGGAGCCCAAAAATACTTTTTCCCATAGACAGACAAATCTGTAAACAAGCTGTTTTTAATAACACATTTTTTTTTATGTCACAACCCACATGGAATGACTCGTTTTACTCTCAGAGCACTGGAGCACTATACTGCAAGAAGCCGGCTCGGTCATAGAACATTTTGGTGTTTTTATGCATGGAAGTGAATGAATGAATGTAACCCTGCTCTAAAGCTGTAACCAGTTCTCTTTATACATCCAATAGGTGCTTCCCGTAGCAATGCAAGACTAGATGGGTTATTTGCTAACACCTGGTGATTTGGGACGAGGCTATCTCTGGGGACAAAAGTGTTCATCTCAACAGTTTCCTGCTGGTTAACATCTCCCTGGTCTCTCTTTTATCATGTGTTCTTGAATGTACTGTAGCAAGCAACAGAGAGAACGTAACAGTTCATACGGTTCTCCATTTCTGTACACAATTTGTACATTATGGACTACAAAAAATACATCCCGTATATCTCAAGGGCTTCAGTCCTCAGCAATGCCAAGTGAGACATCTATGAGATGAACAGTTGTAGAAAATCAATGGACAGGCAGAGACTATACACAAGACACAAGACTGCGTATGTATGGATATTGAATGATTTTTCAGAACAATCTCACTTTCTATATTGTCATGACAACTAAGCGCGGTTTCACAACCTAAAGTTTAGTCTGTTTCATTCAAACTTTGGAGCAGTTAAATTCTTGTTACGGTTCGTTTGGTAGCTTGTGAGCGCTCCTGGTGATTCTGGTGCGGACCAAAACAACTGGTCCAAGGCTGCTTATGGGAGAGGGTCACAGTCTGTTTTCAAAATGCGGTTAGATTGAACTGTGAACTTAATCTGGCTCAAATAAAGGAAATAAACGAAATGATTGATGATTGTGTGCCTTTGTGAGACGTACACAGAGAGACAGATGCAAAATGTGTTTGCTTGACATCTGGACTGAAGAACAAAAAAACAAAAAACAAACAGGGGAGAAAGGAAAGGATTCGTGTGCAAGATCAATATATATATATAAAAACTATGACAGTGATATTTCATGGTGTGTTTGGCTCCATGTTGCTTTGTTTATTTCCATGATTACATTTTCCACCGCCAACTTTCCAACCAATAAGAAGTGATACTGTGTGTATATTTTTAGCGCTCTGTATTCGTAGACACCAACCGCAAATCTTTTTTTATTTGGTCTGCTTACATTTATGCACTGTAAAAGCCTACCAGACTAAATACTAAACGAACCAAAAGTATCAATTCCACCCTGATTCGGACAAACTAAACAGACTTGGGTTGTGAAAGTGCTTTAAGGTGTTGATAGATAAGGGAAAGATTGTGGTCAGGGAAAATAAAATATTGTTAGTTTGTTTGTTTTCGGCAGTAGCACTGCATGTTGGAATTAGACGTAAACTGTAAGGAGCAGAATCATTCAAATAGAAATAATTTCTAAAGGACTGGAGCGAGTTTATAATTGTTCCTTCTTGGCTCCAGTTTTCCATCCACACTGCAAAGCAAAGACCCACTTTTCTCGCCTGGTAATCCATTCTGCTAAGAGAGAGAGAAGGTAACAGAGGTCCAGATTCATTGAAGTGAAATGTGTTGCCTCAGGGTTGTACAGTATGCAAGCATAAATTAGCTGAATGATCATAAGAGCACCGTTCAACATATGTGGAATTTGTGACGCATGATTAATTTGTGGCTTAAGTATCTTCTTCAAACACATTTCATTTGATTGTTTTTCTCTGTGGCGGCAATATCACGGCCATCACACAGCAGTCTGTGTGCGTCAGTCAGAGAGGACACTTAATTTGTCTGCCAACTCCTGCTGATAATGGATTTAAACATGCCTAGTCTTGCAGCAACAATTTACAACCCCAGCGGCTACAAGAAATGCTGAGCAGCACAAGGGCATTTATTTTTTTTATATTATTTTGCTTATATTTGTTGATTTTAAGATATTTTGTCTCATCAGAAAAAGAAATAGGCTGTTCTTGCATCACCTGTTTCTGAATGAATAAGTGTAGTTATGATTTGTCGCAGAATATACACACAACGAGCATACATTGCCCAAATCTACCCTTTAATCTCACAAGTCATTTTATGTGTAAACAATATAATAATGCTGCTTAAATACAGTGTGTCTCGTACTTGCTCAAGATCTGTACTTTAAATGTGCTCAACAATAATCAAATGAAAATTGTCATGTTACTTTTGGATTTTTTCTTTAATTATGCTTAAATAGTTTCAAATTCATTATTTTAGGCCCGTCACCCATAGTAATCCTGCAGCATGGCTTTGCAGGATAAAACGGAGTGGACCATGTGGAAATGTTTAATAAGAAATCCACTGGGATTCCTGCACGGTATGTAAATGAATGGAAATCATCTCTCATGCATCATAAGCTGCACTGTTGAATTCTTGGAAAGCTTTTCACATACTTAGGTAGAGATCATAAATAATATAGATTGTTTAAGGGTTATACAAATATAGTGTATATTATAGTTTTCTTCACACATCAGGCTTCATAAAACATCCAGCTAATCAGAAATACATTTCCAACATTTACATGCATAATTCAACCACATTTAAGTATCATTATGCAACTTCCAGCATTTAATATATGCGGAACATTTTGAAGTACATACAACTACACCATTCATATTTAGTACTAATAGTTATAATAAAAAAAAGGCCTGCTGAGGTTTTCTGTATAACTCGGCTCCAGTTACGTTGTGCAAATATGGTTCTGCTGAACTCCACATTTGCAGTATAAAATATGATTATAAAAAGGCCATATTCAAATGAAATATATAGGAAAGTGGCTGCACTGATACTCGTGGCCAACACCCATGATTAATTGAGTAATTTCAGCTGTTCATTTATCTAATGACTTTAAGTACAGAGCTCATAAAGAGAGAGGAAGAGGGAAGCAACAAGTCACCGCTGCAATATGTTTCTGTATTAGAATGTCTGCGTAGCTTTATACTTTTGCAAATTAGCAAGAAATGTTTTAGCTGATTAAGTACTGCTGGGTTTATGCAGTATTACCTGCCTACCAAGCACTATATTAATGAAAGGAGTCATGGTTTTAAAGCCATCAACAATTAAAACAAATATAAGATAAAGATATGAACCAGTGGGCCTCATCCAGAGGGTTATAATGAACACGGTTTTGTTTGGATCCATAATTTGTTCTTCTTTTTAATCAGTAGGTACCAAACTTATTGATGTCTGGGCTTCACCAATGTGTTCTTATTCTTGCTCTTCTCTTTGGTAAAAGAACATTTCATGAGTGTTTGAGAGCACTCTGATCAAGATAACAAAAAATGAAATTATGATCGAGTGGGATTCACCATTCAGCACCTGAGTAAGAGGAGGTTTAAGTGGTTAACTACTTTTAATCTGAACAAAACATGAAGAGGAGATATGAGATACATTTGAGATGAAGGTTACAAATGTTGCTGCATGAGTGTGATGATGTCTGCCTATATAAAAGTAAAAGGGGGCATACAGTAGAGAGAAGAGGGAAAACTAGAAGATTTCAAATGAATTACTGGCATGTTTAGAGACATGTGTGTTTGCAATCTGTTGCTGTCTTAAAGCTGTAGAATATTTAAATGCCAAGAGACATGGGTCGCTATTTCACAGATGAAGAATGGCAAACCAGCCTTGCGGATTTATGTTTAAAATCTGTTCGTCAATGATGCTCATGCACTAAATGAATAACCTTTCTGATGTTACAAGTCAGGTTGTGACTCTTGATGACAGCATGGATGAGAGTCTTAACTTTTTTCCTGCATTTTCCTTTTTTTTATTCCCTTTGGGACGCTGTTTTACTTGTCTGAACAAGAGATGCCGAGATGAATGATGGGAGATTTGGCTCTTTTCCAAGAAGCGCATGATTTAATGGTGCACATTTCCACACCCCTGCAGGCCAATTAGAATGAGAAGTTAATTAGTTTATAGTTACGTTCAAGCCAACCTTTTCTGCTAACATACAAACAGTGGAGAAGAAAATCAGCTCCCTTCCAAGTTATTATGAAATCGTTATTATACATCTCCAATCTTTGCCTGAGTGGTACCAAAGTATGTTTCACCAATCTGATTTCTGTTGTCTAAGGCTGCTCAGGAATACTGATGAATACTCAGGAATGTAACCTGTGATGTATAAAATAAAAAAGACATATTCTAACTGCTCCCGCTGTGGCTTTTTAGGAGTTTTCACAACCAAATGAGTTTTATTTCATAGTCAAGTCAAAGCTTTGAACCAGAAAATACACCCACATCCCTCAGGTGCTGCCAAAGTCTCTAATTGCTTGTCAATCACTGTTACTTTGAGCTTTAGGAAAGATTCATTTACTTCAGAACAACTCTTAAAAGAAAGTCCTGATTGATAATTGCTGAAAACAAACTTTAGCTGTGATTTTCACAGACTTTACTAAAATATAAATTCCATGGGCTGGTTCTGGCTAATTTAATTTTAAATGACAATCTGTTATGTTTTTCTGTTGACAGACTTTTGTGTAATATTTATTAAGATCATAAATTACACATACTCGAACAGATTCATCTTCGGTTTGTTCATGCCCGAACAAGCACCTGCAGTTTCATAACATAACTTGGAGTGCTGAGAAATCATTTCATGTTTTTCAGTATTTAAAAAGACAAATTAAGACCATTGAGATAAAGGTAAACGTGTAACTTCTTTGGAAGTAATATTTTGACCTGCCATTGTTCATTGTACTGACTCTGTTTTATTCAAAGGTAGCGATGACAGTATGCCAGTAATAAACGATGCCAAGACAATGAAAGCAATGCAGCTAAATGGAATTCAGCCATCTTTAATTCTGTTACAGTATGTACACCTGTGCTTTTCCTATAGTGATATTTCAAAGTGTCAGCTATTTGAATTTCCTATTTTACTGGACCATTAGCTTCTGCGCTGATGCAGCTTCAGGTTGCCCAAACATGGAAAAAGGTCCAACAAGGGTCCAACAAACCTTTGATCTAAAATCCTGTAGAACTGTAGAGGACACACACCCTCCCGCTCACTACGCTCTTCCAATGAAAAGGCATCTGGCTACTCCGAGGGCTCAGGCTAGACTCTTCTCCTCTAGTTCGTCAGGTATCGACTGAAACAACCTGGTACCAAGAATAATCAAGAAAAAAAAACAATCTTCTGCACACTATTTACCCTTTACACACTGCCTGACAGCACCTATCATATTGGACTCAAAAGTGACCCCATGGCACTTTGTCACGTGTTGTTTTCTGACTAGATCTCGGCCTGTAGTACAAACAAATGGCGGACTTTCACCCAGAACAGGTTTGTGTCCAATGTGACATTCTTACATTTTTTACGTAACTTCCATGGCTCACATTTTGTGAATCATGATTTTTTTAAAGTAACTTGCGGTAGTCACATCACCCTCGTAAATACTTCACTTCCAGCATTTACCTACATTGCTGTTGTGTTAGAATTTCACATGCTGTTTTTTTAGTTGCAATAACAGTGAGAAAAAAATTGCTGTGTGTGTGTGTGTGCGCGACTTGCGTCCCTCTCAGTGACACACACTACACTTAAAGGTACAGTTCATATTTTCCTCTTACCTTTGTGCAGTTTATCACAATATTGTGTTGGAGTGAGTCGACAAATGTCAGAGTCTGCCTTCTTTCAGATATAATGGAACAACATGGCACTTTGCTTGTGCTGCTCAAAAACACCAAAAAGATACATTTGAAAAGCTCAACAGCAATATGTCTCTTTCAATATAGCATGACCTCAAGATAATCCACTGACCTTGTTGTGAGCGGTTTCATGTAGGAACAATTTTCTTTTTAGTATAGTTCCTTTATAAAACTCCTCACAACAAGGTCGAGAGAAGCCAAACATCTCTGGCTCATATCTTCAACACTCTGCAACTCACACACAAAAGGTCTAGATTGATAAATAGCACTACAGTTAAGAGGAGAAAAATCATTTTAAAATTGGGGTTGTAAAAAAAGGCTGCAGTTTTTGAGCAAAAACCACCTGGTAAGGCATAATAAAGACGGTTTAAAATGTAAATAAATGTGCGTGAATGCTGGAAGTGAAGTAGTTACAAGGATGACGTGGGCCATGGAAGTTTCATAAAAAATCGAAGTAATGTGAAAAGTTGATTTCTTTTCAATCAATCATCCCGAGAGTGATGGTGATGCAGAGTTTAAATGGCGGATGTCAATCACTTCCACTATGTCAGCAAGATGACGGCAGAGGACAGACTAAACTGTTCAAACGCCATATGTAGAAGTTTTTGAGGAGATACCAGTCTCAGACCTATGTTATTTCTCCAAAAGT
>CAFUXE010000549.1:93648-105872 GCA_903364295.1 Serranus cabrilla | reverse complement strand
CTCTCTCTCTCTCTCTCCCTCTCCCTCTCTCTCTCTCTCTCTTTCTCTTTGAGCATTCAGCTATGTTCAACACAACAAGTCCTCCAAACCATAAGACCACATGTCATTTGCTCCTGCCTTCAAAAACGACCCAAAGGAGTGTCATCAAAATTAACCCTCGTACAACTGGCAGGAGACCAACATGTCTTCATACCTGAACATAATGGTCGTCATGTTGAACATGTATTCGACCACAGCTCAATTTATTTCTAGGACGTGTAAACAAGTAAAGCAATGTTGGTTTGTATTTTTTGAGGATGTGCTGTATGTGTGTGTGTTTGTGTGTGTGCACACAGTTTTGTCCACTCAGTGAAAAGTCCATTTAGCTTAACCCACAACCTCAAAATGGTTCAATCCCAATCCAGTTCACAACAGCAAAAGAGTCAACCCAAAAATCTTTTCTGAGTTTTCACCACAACAACAACACTAACACTTCATTATTTTCAACATCCTGTTTATTCAAGGTACTGACTGCACTGGCATTCACTCCACCCAAGAACGTGTCTCCTGTAAAACCACCACCTGACTCAACTCGACAATGAAATCTACATCCACACATCCAGCGGATTATTTCTCCTTCTGACACAAAGTCCACAGATTCCACATGGCGGCCACGAAGACGCAGACTTTAACAAGGCAATCTGATCTGATGTCGAGGGTAAGCTGGTGTTTCTCTGCATGACTGAACCAGACACTGGCGTCTCTGAAATGTATTAATAGATTTCCCAAAAGGCTGGTTTCTCCTTTATCGATTGTTTTGGGGGAGTTGTGATTAGATTATTGGAAGATTGTGGGTGTTACTGTGAATAAGCATGAATGCACTCTTGACAGGTGGCGGTGATGTAGTACCAGCTACTTGTTTAAAGTGAAAGGCAAAAAAAAGGTACATTGTTAGGTGTGGCAGAAGATAGTTATTTAATCTAAATAAATGGATGGAACAATTAACCTGTGCTTGTTTGACCCGTCCACCACCAACCACTCACCTTTCACCTTTGCTTTTACACTCTGTAAAGTCCAACAAGAACAGAATAGACCATTTGTCAATGCCACCCATAATGACACTTATGTGTGTTTGTCAAAATGACCCACATAACAAACCTAAGTCTGGGAGACCAGTCCGTAAAGTCACTTCCACCTTAGTGTCCTTCATAAGTTCTACGGCCACTAGTGGACGCCACTAATGACAAATTTACATATGGGGTGTTTTTTTTTGGGAGAGAACAGTCTCGTTCAGCATCTGACATCGCTTACCTAAGACTCCAAATGTAAAGACGAACACTAACTTTACTGTCATAACAAGAAACTGCATCAACCCCATTTTGGACGTTTATATTAGCTAAATATGTTTTCAACCATTTTCTCTGTCAACCTTTCACTTTCTCTGTCAGCCTATTCCCCCACGGTGGGTGAGAAATGTTGAGACGCCAGTCATTATGAGCAGAGCGGCCCAGCATGGGGACCCTGAACGCAGACCTATCTATGGCATTAGAGCAACAAGCCCTGTGACGAATGGGAGAAAATAGAAGAGTCGCACTGTGTGTATGTGTGTGTCCGCAGCTACACGTTTGCCATTCTGATTTGTTGAAAAAGAGGGAGAATTCAGTCGACCATTCTGAGTGTATTGCGCTGCAGAATTGTGATAAGACACACACACATGCATGCGGACAAACACAATCATTCACCTAATCAGCAAGTGCATTCCATACTGCAGTGCCCATTCTGCTCTGCATATAGATTGCATGGAAGATAGTCCGCAAGGAGAGTTCTGCCGAAGTGTCATGGGAGAGGGACACTCACAAAAACACACTGCACTTGCACTCTGAAAAGCAACACACACAAGTGCTGCAGGAGCAACAGTTGGCTGTACCATGGCTCCCCAAACCCACGAGACCTCCTTTCAGAGACCCCAGAGACCTCAGCCTCCCTCCTAATGCTCCTCCATCCCTTTTCAATTCATCCTCTCCTCTGTTACGTTCCTCCCCCTCCTCTGCCCTTCCCGCCCCAGAGAGTTCTCAGTTCTGACAGAACAGTTAATCATACACTCTCTGCAGGTCTCTTCCTTGTGTGTGTGTGTGTGCATGTGTGCGTCAGTGTGTGTGCGCGTGTCCAGATGTACACCTTCATTTTCAACAAGACAGAGAATCTATCTCTCTCAGCTCCATTTTTCACTCATTTCCTCTCACTTTTTTCAGTTCTCTTTGCCTGCCCTTCATATATTATCCATGTGAGTATTAAAAACAGCAAAATAATATGTTTTTCCAATATTAAAACCCCAATGCATTGTTGGTGTATTTGTGATAATGTAGTAATATAACATTTTTGTTGCTGGCATATCCTGACTCATCTACCTCTACTTTAAACAGTCTGGGCATTAGCATGCATATAGCTAGCTAATGAACACCAGCATTTATGGGCTATGGGTATAAAAGAAGTACTCCAGCAATTAGGAACAAAAACCCACAGCTCGGCCTGTATAAAGTATTCAGCTCCTTTACTTAAGTAAAAGTACTAATACCACAATGTAAAATTACTCCACTACTTATGGAAAAGAACAACAGTGTCAGCATCCAAATGTATTAAGCATGTAGTATCAAAAGTTAAAATACTCGTTATGCACAATGGACCCACTTAGATTGTTAAATATATTCCAAATATATCATAAGATTATTTGTATTGGTGCATTATGCAAGCAGCGTTTTAATTTGAGATAGGGCTCATTTTAATTACTTAATATACTGTTATGAGGTTTCATTTAAAAAAAATCTAATCACTTTGAATTTATTGTGTTTCTTTTGTTAAATCTTGACCTGAAAAGTAACTCAAAATGTAGTGGAGTAAAAGTATAAAGATAAATAAAATGGAAATACTCAGTAAAAATGCTCCAAAACTGTACTCAAGTACACTACTTGAGCAAATGTACTTAGTTACACGCATTTTACGCATATTAAAAACACACTTTCCAACTAAAGTTAATATGAGGCAGTGAAATCAAAGAGTTAATCAATATTCCACTTCCAATAAGTTGGGGTATTCACAATCGAGGATGAAGATTGTGAAAGTTAATAGTTTTAAACATGTAACGTGTCACCATAGCCTGTATCACAGTGGTGTGGTTAATGTGGTGAAACAGAATCACTTAATTAAGCAACAAAACCACTTGGTTGGGCATAGGAATAGATGTTGTGACATTGTTATATTATGTGACAAACAAAAAGTAATGCCACAAAAGGATGTCACCTACCATCCAACAAAAACATTCAAATAACTCTACATTGGCTATTGGACACAAACATGCGTGAAAGTCATGTGTTTCTTTGTCATATCCAATCATCTTCTTTTCCTAGGAGGACTTTGTCACTCTTTATGATACATCACATGACTTCCTGCTTTGCTCTTGACATTATTAACACAACCAAGAGTTTGGCCTGTCAAATACTTAAATATGGGTGCTAATCAGCTGCTCGCACAAACAACCTGTAGCCTATGGCCTCTATTGGGAGACAACGTTCTGGCATTTGTAGCTGAAACTATTTTATGTATCACCTGAGCAGTGAGCTGCTGCTTATTTACTTATGTATTCTCTCAACACATTTTTTAGAAAATAGTAGCCCGCAAAAAAGCATCGCTGTGCAATTGACAAAGAGTGTCGCATTCAAGATCATATCACAGCAGCTTCACGCGTCAGTTGATAATGCAGGAAAATGAATGCGGAAAAAGAAGTGGTACCAAAAGTGAGTGGAGTTGAGCAGAGCCGTACCATGCAGTGGAAAGACAGCATTAGTCCCGACTATTGGCCAGGATCCAAAAGAGCTATATCCAATAATTCCCACTATGCAACTTACTAACATCATTAGTTCGACTTTCCCTTCCGCTCCCTGAAACTCCCACATCTCTCAAGTTCCCCATAGTTTGCAACTTTTTGATAAGAATTTGTAGTCTTCAAGCCCAGAACGGAGATAAGCCAGAGAGAACATTACGCAGCTGTTTTTCACGGGCTGAGTAGTACTCCCCGTGGTGAATAAACTGGTCCAAATATGTAAAATCGGTGGAGCGCCTCTTTAATCAGAAGTAAAGTGTCTTGAACTCTAGTAGACTGAGGCTGCAGTTGGTGAAGGAGCTGGTAATTCTGTGTCTGCTATGGTGGATTTCTCATTCTATGACTATTGTGAGTTCAGAAAGAATGCCTGTTTAAAGCTGTAATCTGTAACTTTCCACACGTTGTCGCCTTCGCCTGTGGTGAGAGGTCTCCAGCAAGGATTGACTGAGTTGTTATGGAAAATCGTGTGGAATCATCCATTGCACGACTTGGAAAATATCTCAGCTAGTGAAGTGTGAACCTACTGGGCTTATGCTTGATTTTGATGCGTGAAGCAACAAATGTGGTGCGAAATGTGTCGCTTTCAGTATGCTGGCTCAGTTTTAAGTGGACTTTATTGGTGCTGTCAGCCTGGACAGGAGCAGCCTGATGAGTCACGACCATCCAATGAACTCACTCACAGACTAAATATTCTCCATCCGGTTCATGTGTTTTAAAGTTTGCTGTATAAAATTGATATCTTAACAAATAATGATTTAAAAATAATGATGGAAGTTTTTTTTTAGATACACAGAATTCTGTAACAACAAACAAACAAAACAGTAAAGAAATAATTAATTCATTATAATTAAAATCTGAAGCCCCCACAACAACAACACAACCTCAGGCAATAGTGGCCTATTCCAGATGTGTTCACAGCTGCAACAAATCATTGAACAGTGGAAAGATATTTATCCAAGTGGACAGAGAACAAACATACATTTAGAGCGAAGTGTGCTCAACTCTCTGTTGTTTCTTCTTGCAAGCAAAATATTGTGAAAGATTGTGTTTCTGCATTGTGAAGTCATGTTAATATTAGTGATGATAATAATGATAAACAGTAACATTCCTCTTATATTGAAAATTAAGAAAACCAAGTCCAGCCTGAGGTTAGTTAAGGTAAATGCTAGCAGTCAATGACCACCCTGACCTCTGAACCCAGAGTTTAACTATTCTCCACACAAAGGCCACTCTCTCTTTTTCCTGCTTTGCCATTAACGTTGACACCAAAGGTAAATCTGGAGGTGAGTAATCATCCAATATGAATGTAATTTCCAGGATACTTGAGTTTTATGGAGGAAATAGCCTTTTATTATGTTGCTTCGACTCTGTGAATATATTTCTTCTGTTACAGATGGAATTCAAGCTACAAATTGCCCCAAGTATCATGAGATCACAGCCTCCAGACATCAAGGACGGTTACAACGTTTTGGAAGCCATAAACCTTTCTACAGACCCAACCCACCGCTGCTCCCCCATTTTTTGTTTGCAGTTTGTGATTCAGGAGCAGTTCTGTCCCTGGAGCTATCACCTGTCTGAACACTGCCCACCACTGCCAGCTCTCTGCCACCCAGCCAAACTAACAGTCAAAGCACTACACACCCCACGCATACAGTGCTGGACTTCATGTTACTATTTCATACACAGCACGGTGTGAATATTCTGTGCAGGCCAGCCATTAGGAATTATGGACTGGGGGACAACATTTTCCAAATTGGGCCCCTCATCCACACCC
This sequence comes from Serranus cabrilla, assembly GCA_903364295.1. Classification (NCBI taxonomy): domain Eukaryota; kingdom Metazoa; phylum Chordata; class Actinopteri; order Perciformes; family Serranidae; genus Serranus; species Serranus cabrilla. The sequence goes on along the minus strand of CAFUXE010000549.1, from coordinate 100,242 downwards.
ACTCCAGCTGCTCCACCACCCTCCTACTCTTAGCAACATGGGCAATTTCAAATAGGCTCCTGGCCATTAGACTTTGTAGTGACAGAGCTGGGAGTTTCTAACAACCATTTCCAAATGCGGTGTTATGCTGCAGAGCCATCCAGGCTGTGCTCTGTTATGCATACATATACTCAATGTCATTATAAAGCAGAAAAGGTAGAGTCAGTTATTTAAAACATGGAGAATAGTAGACATTATTTTACCTTCAAACAAAACAAGGAGATAGAAATGGCTTCCAATGAATGATTAAGAAATCACTGCGTGCCATTGAATAGAAAGATTTAAATAAATGCATGCTTCATCTATTGAATTCGTCAGTCCTGAGGGCAACATTTTTCTCCTTACCTTGTTAGTCTAGTTTCATATTACAGCCCAAAGGTTTGTTGTAAACCTCATTTTAAATAACTGGATTGGTAGTTGGTGAAGTAGTTTCACACCTGAAAAAATGTCTAACTACATAAAAGTGTGTGTATCGGAAATATATACCAATATATCAGCAAAAGGCCTTTGCATGGGTCCATGTCTCTACCTTCAGCTATTGAACCCAATTTCCACTTATTTCTTTTTTATAAAATCAAGAGATCAAGAGCAATGCATTTATTTCTATTACATTTATTTAGTCATTTGCATTGGCAATAAGGAAATCTAAAAACCTCCATTCAAAACAAAACATCTGCAGTATGTTTGATTTATGTTTCACAGTCTGACTCTTCCAGAGGGTTTTCTATTATAACATTAAGGTTAAATTGGGAAACCTCTTCGTCTTTTAAGACTAATTTAATTACAAAGGATCTTAAAAGACTGATTAGAGCTGCACCGGTAATACAGAATATTTATTCAGTCAGTTGTAAGAGCTGTTAGTGTATGAGGGGGTTTGTCCACCTTAAAGATGTGAGTAAGTGTTTGGTCACAATATGAAGAAAGTGAATTAAAAGCTGGGGCCTAAAACATGTACAACAGGGTTTGGAATTGCAAAACTTACACATTTTACATTGAAAACTATAGATACATGAAAGTTTAGGTCAAACCATCCTGATTCTTCCTCATGTAGACATAATAGACCCACATGCTCTATATCACACTCACACACTCACACACCCATCAAATGTGTATGGAAGTGTGGGTGTGAGAGAATATTACAAGTCAGCAATTTTGAGGTGTGAAAATTGCTCTTGCTCTCCAGGATATTTTTAATTTCCTATTAACCCATCATTACACTCGCATGATTATGCATTGAAACAACACCCATGCACACACACACACACACACATACAGTATATGCACCGTCTCTCTCTGTCAAAGGCAAACTCACCAAGTTCACACTGCGTGACTGCCCATGTGATGCTCATCCTTGTCCTCCATTTCATTAGACAGGGGGGCCGAGTGAGCTATTCTGGGAGAGAACGGTAACTCTTTGTTGGTTGCTCTGCTGAAGAGACGTCTCCAATAGCAACTGAGACCTATGGCCTCCCCCCTGTGGCGTCCAGCTCTCACACTCGTGGTAGTGAGTGTCCATGTCTGTCTGTGCGTGTGGTTGCACGGGTTTATCCCGCTCACTGTGCAGCCTTTAAGTGTGTACCTGTGTTTTGCATGTGTGTACAGATGAAACAGGATGTGATCTATCACTCATGGATCTATAACAGTGGCACACAGCGAGGGATGAACACGTTAGTGTCAGTTGCAGACGAGGGAGACGAGCAGAGCAGAGGAGTGATGTGACTGTTATTGATCCTGCCTGGTAATTACAGCACGATTTATTACCAGAGAGAGAGGGGGGAGAGCGAGGGAGAGACAGAGAGAAGCTATCATATTTAGTTTGGGGTTGTAAGTCAGGTTTTTGGCGAGAGTGAACAAGGTCAGAGAGAGACAGAGATGGATCACTTTACCCCTGCCTCCCTTGAGTGCTGTGAGATCTGATCACTGTTGTGCTTTCTGACATCCTCCCCCGTCCTCTCTCTCGCTCCCTTTCACTCCACTCATTGCTATTTTTTAAAAAACCTTTAAAAAACCACATGAAGTTCCGCGCACTTATGTTCAACACACGCAGCAGACTCATGTTTGTTTCCTTAGAAAAACTCTTGCATACATTTAGCTTTTCCATGCGTGGCGCCTGCTCGCCTGTCAGAGGCATCACTTGTAATCAGTGCTGAGATGAAGTGTTGATGTGATATGAAATGAAGGTGTGCTCTGTCACTCTAACAACAAGCCTGCCAGTGTTTGTGGCTTGTAAAAGTGTGGGAGTGCTGGGTTGTTTACAGAGATGTGTGGGTGTTAAGCATGATCTTGTGGGGATGTGTGCGCATTTATGTGTGTTTCTGTTTGTGTGGAGGCAATATTGTTCCTGAATAGGTCAAAAACTATGTTCTTATTGGTGTACCACATCCTGTCTTTCAATGAGTCACACAGAAAAACACACACGTACCAAAACACTCTACTACGATCCTACTTCCGTATATGTTTGGTTGAGCTGTAGATGTGTGGTATTTTTTTTTTTTTTGTCCCGACGAAGTGTTTTGCAGATATTTCACCAGATGCTGTTCTGACCTAAATACTGTGGATCTCATTGTATCACCACAACTAAAAATCCTTACACATTTATTTTTTTTCTGTTTGCTTTCATTATTGCACAAAGGTATATTGTGTATAAGAGTTAAGATTTCAGTAACAAGAATATATTAAATTGTTTCTGCTGGAGTTACACACAGATGTAATACAAAAACTGAACACAAAGAGGAGGGAATCAATAACTTTTCAGGTTTGTTGATAGAAAAACAAATGCAACATGATTTGTTTCTAATCATTGTTAGTTCTACTCTGTGAAATACGTTCACAGATGTTATACTTAGGTAATAGCAAAAGCACCACAGTGTAGAAATGCACTTTGGTATCTAAAAGCAATGCATTCAAAACTGTACTGAATAAATGTACAAAAATATTGGCAGCAAAATTTCCATAAAGTACTAAAACAACTTAATATGCAGACCCATTGCAGGATAATAAATAACTGGATTATAATTAGTGATGCATTAATTTGTTCATTGCTTTAATGTTGCAGCTGGTAAACATGGGGCTCATTTTAACTATGTATTGCTGGGCAGTGTAATCTATAGTAATACAAATAAGTGCTTGATTTATAATGGAAGTGATTATCTGAACCTGCAAATGAACTAATAACTAATGGTGTTAAATAAATCTAGGGGAGTAAATAGTCGAGTGGTGGAAGGAGTATTCAGATCCTTTACTTAAGTAAAGGAATAATACCACACTGCAGACTTACTCCACTACAAGTAAAATAACTTACTTAGGCAAAAGTACAAAAGTATCAGCATCAGAATGTAGTTAAAGTATGCAGAATGGACCCACTCAGATGTTTTATATATTCCTGTAACATATATTACTAATGCATTTATGTGAGCAGCATTTTACTGTCCTCAAGGTGGAGGTGATTTTAATTACTTAATGTTCTAATAATAATAATAATAATAATGATCATAATGTGGTTTAATTTTTAAACATGCATTACCATTTACCTTTTTGTGTGTTAAATCTTGACCTGAAAAGTAACTAAAGCAGACAGCTAAATGTAGTGGGGTAAAAAAAACATTTAACCCTAAAATGTGGTGGAGGAAAAGTATGAAGTTACATCTCGACATCCTCTTAAAATAATGGCATAAGTCATTTTTCAGGTTTTTCAGACACAACATTGAATATGATATTCAGGCAATAAATATGACTTAGGCCATTGTTTAAGGAAGGTAATGATACCTACATTATTCAGGTACTTATACTTTACTGACGTACAGTGCTTGAGTAAATGTACAACACTTAATATTTTCCTCTAGATTGATGTAGAGTAGAAATATAAAGTAGCATAAAATGAGTAAAGTACAAGTATCTCAAAATTGTCATAAAATATAGTTTACTTTAGAAAGTGTAGTTTAGAATTTATGTCACGGATTTATCTGGTAAAAATATTCTTGCTGTTTCCTGTAGATGTTTCACATATATAAGTTGTCCTACTTAACATACAAATTAAATGTTTTTTTTTCTTTGTATCAAAGGGATGCATATAGGTCTGCTATATGGATATCATGTTATACTGAAGGATGGATTAGATTAAAATGAGTTTATCTGTGACTGCTAAATAAAGAATTGATTTGATATTATTCAGAGCAGAGTATAGTTTGCTGGTGTATGTTGCTATGGTAATCCTGCTATTGGCAGCATTCCAGTAATAGATTGATTTGGGTCAGGTTATTCTATACACTAGACTCTTTTTCTCTGAGTGTGTGCGTGTACATGTGTGTGCAAGTTTATCTTTGCCTTATCAATCTGTAAGCGCTGTATTGATTGGCCAAAAGATATTTCCTCTAATGTGCTCGGGGATGAGGAGTAGGAGGGGGGGAGCGACAGCTTTCACTTAGCCTCCAAGCTCTTAAGAGAATATCTATCTATCAACATTTCCAGGCATGGGGAGGGGTCAGGAGCAGGTAGGTGGTTCGATTACACACACACAGGAGAAGGAGCAGGAATCATTAAAATAGCAACTGCATCAAGCAGCCAACACACCTAAGCAAAGCTCAAGCTTGTTGTTGTTTACACTGTGGGAGGCAAAGAGCTGATGCATCTCGGAGAGCTGCTAGTTTGAGCAATAGATCCTGCTCTTTGTGGAAAGAGCCAGGAGAGAGGAGCATCATTATTAGTGCCAGGGCTCAGGGTCTGGTATATGTTCAGCACGGGCATGCAACAATCTGTCCAATGTTTTGTTTTGTTTTTAATTAGAGGGCTGAAGCTTGAACGTTGCGCTGCCTGCATGCCTCCTGCCCTGACTCCTGGGATGATGTGATGCATGGTGATGATAATGCCTTTCGCTGTTTTTACACTCGAGCTCCATTTGCTCTCTTCAGGCCTGGAAACAGGACGAGAGACTAACAGAGCCACCATTTAGCTCTCAGCAGGCAGAGAGAAGAGGGGGGAATCAGTCGCTCCTCCTCTCTTATCTCTCACTTAACAAAAGCCTCTGATGAAGACAACAAGCATTCTCCCGCTCTCTGTCTCTCCCTTGCTCTCTCTCTCTCTCTCATTTGTCTCTTGCTCTCTTCTGAACTGTCAGAGTGCTAGTTGAACATGGCAGCTCAGACACTTTTCACATCTCTAGTCCTTTGTTGTGTGTGCTCTCACATGTGTGTGAGTGGCTGCATCCTTGCGTGTAAAAAGCACAGGCTTTGCTTGTGTCTCTGCACTTGCTTGCCAATGTTTGTTCTCAGCATACTTGCACCCTGGCCTGTATGTCTACAAGAGTTTGCGTCCGACTGACCATATGCTCACTTATGTGTATGCGTGCATTCTTTTTCTCAGCTTTCTCAGCAGTTACGGCTCTTTTGTTTGCAGCAGCGAATGTCTTTAGGGTTAACACAAACATGCGTGGAAACACACACACACATTGTAGCCTACAATGTAGTCTGTGAGCAGCTGTCTAGTTTTCATTTCTGGCTTATTGTCTACAGATAGCACCATAGCAGAAGTGGTTCTTAGCTTTCAATGTGGAGGAAATGGGTGAACAGCCTCTCTAATTACACTTCACCCACTGACACTAATTTACATACAAACACAATCGCACTCCTATCCAAACCTTCATTATCTCTGGATTCCATTCTGTAGGGCATGATATTCTGGCTGTTATATTTCATTCAAGCTCTGTTTCTCTGCACCGCTGCTTAGTCAATACACTAACTAAGAGCCACAAATAGAGTTTCCAGTCACACTGTAAATTTAAAATAAAGGGTAAATGAAAGTAGTATGAAAATGAGATCTGTGCAGCCTACATGCGTGTTTTTTGTAGCCCACAATTAGCCCCAATTTTCCCTCTGAAAACTGACAGCCCAACTGTGTGTCCGCCTTCAGACGTTTTCTTCACACTTCGGAACTTGTCCCCTCTCTCTCAAACACACACCACATGCACACACAGGCTAAATAAGCTCTATTGTAAGGCCATTACAATGTGAATGAGGGGCCCACCAGCTCCATTGAGATGAGTGTGAGTGAGTGTGTGTCACTGCAAATAGGTTAGAGAGATTGATGAACTGGTAGGAAGGGAGAAGGGAACCACCTAATCAAGTTAAAAACACTGTGTGATTGACACACTGAGCCTGGCTGATTGACATTCTACAGAAATGGGCTTAATGGGGCTGATTCACACGTGGGTGAACATGCATGAATGAGTGTATTTTGAATAGTGAATATCAGAAAGCTCTTGTGTTCATTCCCGTGATTGATACCGTTCTTGATTATATGAAATGTTGTTGTTTTTTTCTGCACCAGCTATAGTCTTCCTTCTCCTTGTTTTTCTCCTTGAGTACTACAACTTGTGCAAGGGGCGAGAGAGAATCGGCAAGGCGCGCCATTAACTTGCACCGGTGCGTATCCGTGCGTGACATCCCTCATCCGAACACCAACTAACGGGCCGTGAGCTTTTACCGGGGTCCGTGATCGCTGATGCTCGAGAAAAAAAGGCTGTTTGTGTCAATCAAACCTAGCCCCCTCCCCTTCTTTCCT
>CAFUXE010000549.1:70343-81034 GCA_903364295.1 Serranus cabrilla | reverse complement strand
GCAGGGTTTCACTTGGTAGTGTTAGGGATGGATGGAGAGAATGATGAGAAGGGAGGAGTGTGTGCGGGGGTTATTAGTCCACCCTCCAGAGGCTACTAATGCACTGACCTTCATTAACTCGCATTACTGTCGGTGTGTGTGACTGTGTGCGAATGTGCAACTCTCTTTAGTTAACACTCATTACAGAGTCTTTGTTTAAAGGCCAGTAAACTAATGAAGTCATTAAATAAGTGGAGAAAATCCTGATTCAAGTATTGAAACCGGAGACTGAGGTAACTTTAAGGACAGCCACTGGAACAACACACAGAGAACAGAAGACAGTAATGAAACACACTGTAACAGCATGCGGGCCAACGCCATTGTCAATACATAGGATGAACTCTGATGAGTACATGCAGCCGTCATTATAGTTCTCTGAGGAACAAGAGTTCAGGGATAATTAGTAGTTAATCATGTTAATGGACATAGTTGGCTAAATCAGATTTATAAGGGATTTATCCATAGTAAGCGCATTTCTCCCAGTTTAGACAAGTTGGCAGGAGGCCGACCGAAGGTACACTACTAGGTACCATGAAGAATGGGGTCAGCAGCAAAACCCTTTGTTTAAATGTGTGGTATTGACCTTGCCGTCAGACGGCCCTGTTTACGTTTACGATGGGGATGTGAAACCATTCCCTACATTATCTGCAAAGCCACCAGACCCCATTGACAAAACAGGAATTTTACCTCATTGAACACACAAGTTTCTGGTCTAATACCAACACCCAGTACCAAAGTCACACAGTAACACAAACAAGCTAAACCACCAAGGCCGTGCGAGGTAAATTCATTGTTTTGTCAATGGAGTCTGGTGGCTCTAAAGACAGCACAGTTAACAACTTTAATTCCCTGTCGCACCAACTTAAAAAAGCAAGGCAAAGCAGTCAAAATATTCGAAAACTGAACCTCATAAACTGCTCTGTGGGGCTGAATGTGATCCTGATACTAATGTTTTTTCCATCTGTCTATCTCTAGGCTCTCCTTGACACACAGAAACAGCTGCGTTCTCAGATCTCCAACTTTACCTTCAACCTGGGCTTCTCTGGGAAGTTCTACCACACAGGTGTGTTCTGTTTATCTCCTTTCCATCCAAACATACACAAATAATGGTCATACCAATCAATTAACATGATACAACATTATCTTTATGATTAATATTTAGTAGCTACTCAGTCTGGCTTTGAGTTAGAGTAGCCTGGTTTTTGTGGATGTTTCACAGAATCTATCATTTTTACAGTAAATCCCCCCAGAATAAATACTACACTTAAAGAGTCAGCACTAAACTACCAAATACACTATAGAAAAGGATGAACCTTCAGCACAGTGGTTAATAACGGGTCCCACATGGTTTCTATAGCTTACAACAAGTTCACAGTTATCCTTTTCATCATTGAAAATGATCCTTTTATCCAGTAATATCTTTTTTTATTTATGGAGTAATATTTGTGATATGTCAACATACTGTTGTACATCCTACGCTCTGTTTTTCCAAGGACAGGCTTTTATTTTGTTTCTAGTTAATGTATCTAAATCAGGATTATCCAGCCATTAGAAGAAATCTGATAAAGGATAGAATTATATTAATTGTAGCATCTGCTATTGCTATAGAATGACTTTTTGTCGCCATGGTATCAGACCATTACCTTATTTAGCAACACGACCAACCCTGTTGCTCGGTGGTGAGCTAACCTTATACCAGCGAGAGAAGTTGTACACAGCAGCAATTCCTAATGTGCTCTGAATCTGCACGACGCTTCCATCCATTTATATGATATTCTCTGTCCTTTTGTCCTTGTGTGAATGTGTGCGCATGTCTTTGTGTTCACAGGCACGGTGGAAGAGGACGAGGGCGACGATTTACTGTTGAAGTATGTCGATGAGTTCTGGTGGTTCCCCCACATGTGGAGCCACATGCAGCCTCACCTCTTTCACAACGAGTCCTCACTGCTGGAGCAGATGGTCCTCAACAAGGAGTTCGCTCTGGTGAGAAGGATGCACACACACACACGCACGCACACTCATTTCTTGCAGCTGTCTATTTCCTTGTTGCTTTCTTCTTCTTGTGTGTCCTTTTAATCATGCTCCCTTCCCATGATTGCATTTTCTTCAAGGACGTCTGTTGCTGTTAGTAATTGTTTTTTTTTTTGCTACAGCAGATTGCACACGCGATGCTGGCAGGTCAAAGCGTTCTGCATTCTGTTCTGCCACAAGAAAGTGCACTTTATGTTACACTCACTACACGTTACACAGCCTTTACTTCAAATGTTTTTTAACAGCCCAGGAAGTGTAACATTCTTACAGCAGCTATCTAACGAAAACACATACAAAGCAGCAACTATTATATCTATTAATTCGACCATTTAACATTGTGATATGGTTGCAATTTTAAACACGTGTTTACATTTAGCCACCAACAATACTTGATTAGGTTTAAAGAAATATGAGAGTTTGGGTTAAAATAACTACTGCCATACATAGCTGCTTGGTATGTACATGATTTGGAACGTGACACAGAATGTGATGTAGTTCAGTACTGAAGTTAACGCAGGAATATAAATTAAAACACATGACAAAAAACACATGAAATACATTGACAATGAATGGTCTGCAGATGTGCACACTGTAAATATGTCCTTGTTATGTTAATCAAACATGACCGGGTAGAATTACTCTCCCTGCAGAACATATTTGCAAAGTCAAGTCACTTACATATGAACACATTCAAGATGCAGGGTTGGTAAAATGTCTGGACTTTTGAAATAAGAATATTTTCCAAAATTTACCATCATGTACTAATTTCTACAGCAAAACAAAACAAAGTAAATGTAACATCCCTGTTGGGGAGTGATGCACTTATTTTGATGGGCACACCTGAGCCCTGTTTAATGTTTTCTGTTTAATCTGAAGTCCACAAGGTCGGGCACTTTTGTTGCCCTGCTCTGCCTTGTTTTCCTGTGCTTTATAAGTACGTGAGTGTGTGACTTGAGATGATTTTTATGACCCTGCTGGAGCGCCGTACCATACATACAACACAGTGAGGGGAACTGGTTCATGGTGTTGAAGGTGAACGTGGTCATAAAGTGTGATCCCTCACCTTTATTGTACACACACATGCATACTCCACTCCCTCATCCCCTGACCGCTGATGCTTAGCTTTGACAGTGTGTGTAGGTGTGTGTCAGAGCGAAGGACAACACCATCAGTCTGCGAGATGCACCCAGCAACCATCCACCCTCACACTCCCACACATACACATGCTCACACAAGCTCTTTTTTTTTCATTTCCATCCCGAAGGCCAGCATCGTAACAAACACAACACAAACCACGCGCTTCTTCTACAAGGTCACATTGTTGGGCTCATGTGTTTATGTCCCACCGTGTCCTTTGTCAGAGTTGTAAATGTGCTTGAACTTCTGTTTATGTATACAACCCTCATAATAAGTGTCCGCCTCTGCTTCTGTATGTCCTCCAACCTGCAGGAACACCGCATCCCGGTGGACATGGGCTACGCCGTGGCTCCTCACCACTCAGGTGTCTACCCGGTTCACCTGCAGCTGTACAAGGCTTGGAGACGTGTGTGGAACATCCAGGTGACCAGCACTGAAGAGTACCCGCACCTCAAACCTGCTCGCTACCGCAAGGGCTTCATCCACAACAACATCATGGTGAGGAGACAACATCGTAAATCATACGTCTGTGCAAAGCCTCAGAGTGCATCATTGTTGCAATTGTTGTTGGATTGTTGCAAGTGCACACGCATTTAATGCACTCATGCACATCCATTAATGCGCCTTTATTATTGACAGGTTTCTGCACAAACATAAATATTGAATACCTACTGGGCATTCATTATTGAATATCTATTTTTCGTGAATCTGAATGCTAATTTCAAAATATATCCAATAGATGTATATTCAGTGTGTTTATAATCGTGATTCCAGAAAAGTTGGGACACGGTTTAAAACGTAAATAAAATACCAATGCATCGAATCCCGGATTCAGAGTTTATATATAAAAAAACAACAACAGTAGTTTGACAGTTTGAGCATGAAATATATTGTCAGTTTTCAATTGAATATATGTCCAAGAGGGTTAGCAAAGGATCACAAACACTTTTCTGGCCATTATTCAAAGCCATAACTGGAAGATCAGGGAGATTGTGTCCATATTTGACATTTGGTCGGATAATAAGTTGATGACCCTGATCTTTTATGTCCACCTTAAAACTGTGGTAAATGTTTAGATTTTCTGTGTTCCTGAGTCGGGTGTGAAGCATCCATGTTTTAGTATTTGAACTTTCTGTGAAGCAACATCAATATTTAAATGCAGTGTTTTCAGATGGCCGAGCTGTGGCCTGTAGCTCCTGCAGTCGGCTTCTCCCGGGTTGGATTCCTTCAGTGTTCATCATTCAGGAGATTTTTACCAGGAGCCAAATTATCCGCAGAGAATAAAGGAACCTGGTGATTTAAACCAATAATAAGACAGAATGAAGCAGTTTCATGTTAAAAATCTTAAATTTTTTTGACACTGTTTTGCTGACATCAGCTCAGCTTTTTCTTTGATAACTTAAGATCCAGATGTCTGATGACTGAAATCCTTCACACAGATAAAAGACATAATAAAAAAAGCTCATTCTAAAAAGTGAATGGTGAAAATGTGACTTAAAAAGTAAATAAAAAAATATTCTGTAGTGTGGAGATAGTAATACTTTAGCTTGATTTTCCACTGTGGTTGCAGCTATCCCGAGACACATTTTATAAAAATGTTTGGCAAATAACAGATGTGTGTGTTCTGGTAAAGACATGAGTCGGGTTAGTCAGATACACGATGATGATTAGAATTCTCTATGTTAGCTTTTCTTACAGTAACAAATCATTGCTCATGCAGAGGTCATAAATCAAGCTTAACACACAAAGTGTTGTGTTCTTGCCTGCCAGGAAGAAAAACTGAATTCACCTGAAAATAAAACCATGAATTTTAAATTCCTAAAGTTGCTTCATCAAAGCTTAAATGCAGATTCCCTTACTCACTAAAGCCTGTTTGGATTCTTTTATCTCTCTTTGAAAAACTGCTTTTATCCACTGTCTCTTCGTTCAAATAAGTGTTTGCTGAATAGTAAATTGTGTTCTGATTGTTTCTTGCGGTCTTAAACAGAAAATCGATGCGGCTGTGCATGGTGTGTAACCTCTGTGCGTGGACGCAGATATGTGTGTGTGTGCGATGTGTATTCTTTGACCTCGTCTCATCACAGCGCTATGCTGATTTAATATTTAACGGCTTCCCAGGGCAGCTAAAGGGGTTATATTCTCTGTGTGTGTGAATCTGTGTGCATGTGTATATTTGTATATGTGCAGAATGTTTATCATAGAATAAAGATCTAGTAATGAGAGCATTTTTACACTTTCATGCTCCAATAAATAATTCATCCGTCACTGTTCAAGACAGCAATAGAATGAATCTCCCGTCGCCCATTCCACCTAAGCAAGTTGTCTTTGTCCCTCCCTCTGTCTCCCCTCCTCCTCTTTATTCACATGTCAGTCAGGCTCTTTGTCAGCATGCACAACTGCTCCCTTATTGACAAAAGAACCAATCACATTTGACACCAAAATTACCAGTCCGTGTTGTTCTGCTGTATTTGTGTCTTGAGCAAACAATTTGAACCGACAGCGATGTCAATTTCCTAATCAGTCCTCGAAGTCTGCTTTTATTCCTTGACATATTGTCACAGTGTCATAAAAGACAGCCACTTAAACCCACGTCCTTTCAATACAATAACAAGCTGACACTTTGACAGGCTATAATGTGTTATTATACATTATCAATAGTAAGGTATTGTGAAGCATCCTTGAATCACTGAATTAGATAACAAGTCATTGAATGAAAATACATATTCAACATGATACACCACAAAGAAAAACAAACTTCCAGAAAAATAACACATTTTTGTTTCATACAAAAAAGAAAAACTTTTGATAGAAAAACTGAAGAGGAAATAAAATGTAATCCCTCGAAAAAAAAGAATTCTCTCCAGTTTATCATCAATCTTAATGATGTATGCAGCTGTTGTTGCTTTTGTTCTCATTGTCAGTCAAATGAAACTTCAGACACTCGTTTTCATCAACTTCAGTGCAATTCAGATCTGTTGTTGATGATGACTTTTTGAGTGAGTTTCCATTTTCCCTGGTCTGACATAAAAATATTGTTAAAAAGTTATAAAAATGTATATTGTATGTATATATTCCATTGTTTCTATTGGGATGGTAAAATGAAATTGTGTGGCCGAACTGTGTTACGCCAATATTTACATTATTTGGACGACACTTTACCTTCTGATTTCTGAGAAAATTCTATTCTTACTACTGTACTATACTATTGCATTACTAGAGGACATGCTATATTATTCTTTATATTGCTATCAAAATATGGAATAACCTTATCACTCAGCCCTTCCCTGGTGTGAGCTAGTTTATATGTTTAGTAAAGAGATCAGGTGTAACCCTGACCAGTACAGTGAGCTGTTATCTTTATCCTCTGAGGAAAAGGTTATGATGAAATGACCTCCAGGAAGTACAGCTGGACCTCAGGTCTATGAATTAGAATTAGGTACCACTGCTGGTCTTCAGTATTATTTGAAAGGACCAGTGTGTATTAAATGACCTTGTGTGACCTCTAGGATACATTGTCTCATAAAACTTTACAACCACAAACCAAAGACATACAGCATTCAGAGGATGTGTGGCTTATTGCTCAGCTCATACCAGAACAGAAGTGATTCGATACGTTTTTGCTTTGGTGTTCCTTGAGGTCTTGGTGTCTTAATGTGGTATTTTGGAAGGATTTCGGACTTTTTCTTTTTCAAATCATTTCTTGAGTGGTCAAAATGTGCTGCAGTAATGTAATTGAGCAGAGAAATGGCCACCACGTTCTCCCATAATGTTATAAGCCTCGAGATGATATATATGCAGTCAAAAATTCAAATTCAGTTCAGTTTAACTCAGTATCAACTAAGCAAACGCCATCTGTTGATGAAGATTATGTTTTTTTTGTTCTTCAAAGAATATGGTTTTGGTTGTGTTTTAGCCACATGCTAAATAAGCACAGCTGCAGAAACTGGTTCACAGATGTTGTCTTTTAAATGAAGCTTTGTACATTCATTCATTCATTTTGGCCTTAAAGTTTTTTCTGTTGTAAGCTTTGTTTGGCTTTTCCTAACCTTTCCTCTATCCCTGACACTATAAGGCCGGTGGGCTTTAAGAGGGTAAAAGTTCAAACTGATAAACTTTTACATTGTAGATATAAACTCTTGGAACTGGGGTTGTATTGTTAAATACTGTATATTGAGGCAGGGGAGCAATGTGAAAGCAGTGCAGAAACATTGTGAAGAGGTCCATCTCTTGCCCCAAGACACTGCATGCTGTGCTGACTAAATAGCAAAGGGAGGCTAGGAAAAAGACAAAGGACAAATTAAAAAGTTAGCTCATGGATGCAGAACAGTCTTTGTGTGGGGATAAGTGCGTGTGTATATGCAGCTGCATCCAAAATTTAAATTTGATATAATGTCTCTATGAATCAGCTTTTGAGCTTTTAGATTCAGATAAGTCATAGAGCCTCCTGACCTCACATAAAGTTACATTGGCACATCACTCTCAACCTTCCCATTTCCCTCACCTTTCACATATTTTCACTTCCAATTTCTCTTGCAATTTCTGTCTATTAATCTCTTTCCCCTCTGCCCCTTGCTCCATCTTTGTTTGCTCTGAGGAGGACAGGAAGTTGTCTTAAGGCTGTAAAATTGGTGTTTGTGTGTCTCCGTCAGCAGATTGAGAGCCACCCACTGGACCCACAGTATCAGAACAAATCAGACTGAGATATGGGATTGTGTCTGAGTGTGTGTACGTGTGTGTGTGTGTACGTGTGTGTGAGTATTTCTTTTTAAAATGTACTATATCAGTTTGAGCTATAGCTCTGTGGATAATTGGTTTGGTGAAATAGTGCTGAGTGTCTGTGGCTCTGGTGGCCTTCTGTCTCTCTCTCTCTCTCTCTCTCTCTCTCTCTCTCTCTCTCTCTCTCTCTCTCTGAGTGTGAACGACTGCAGTGTTTTATAGATAAACCAATATCTGCGCTTCCAGCCTTTACTCTCTATTTCACACAGAGAAGTGCTCCACAAGGAGTTCACAATAAAGACCTTCCTCTTCTCTCTCTTCATTTAAGTCATTTAATGACCTAATGAAAAGGAGATTAATTCATCCGCTGTTAAACACTTGATCCAGCCCTCTGTTAATCTTAATGCTTGTGTTTTTTGTTGCTTTTTAAAAAAATAGTATACATCAGTGATTCCAAATTAGGGATTCTTGCAGCCGAGGGGTACATGGAAATACTGTGGCGTGCCTCAATTCATTCGAAAAAAACAACAAAACAATTTGACTGAAAATTCATTCAAAAATTCCCAAAAATTTGCCTAGCTAAAAGTAATAAGTAAATGCTTAAACCGTAACTAGAAATGATCAATTTACATAGTTAACTAAAGAGAAGTAATAGATAAATAACTAAAAGTGATAAATATGCAATTGAAATGGTTATCTTAAGGTTGTGGTTAATTGTTGAAAGAGCTAGCATTAAATGGCCTGCTTGAGTTGACCTGCTAGCAGAGCAGGGTTAGCTCTTAAGGAAATGGTTGAAAACCACTGTTTACTCTTTAACTCCCAGTGGATACTTTGTGAAGTCTTTAACAATTATTTTTAAATATTTTTTTATTTAAATAAAATGTATTATTAGTATTACAGTTGAGGTAAACTGATGATTCTGACGTAAAAAAAAAAAAATAAAGCAAAAAATGTCTCACGCATCAAAATTTAATTACTGTAGATTTTATGGTAAAATCTTGTCCAGCTACAACATTGTTAGATGTACTAGAGGCAATGAAGGAATCTGAGTAATTGACATGTGGGACCTTACTTTTCTTCAATCAAGGCATGAGTATGTAACTCACACAGGGCACGGCGGTGTTTCGTGGCCAAAGGTGCATAGTGCACCTGCTCGAGGTGGGATTAAAAGTAATCCATTTACATCTCCTACGGCTTTAGTAAACAACAAGTCACCAAAATACCAAACAGGTGTAGGTGGGGAACAGTGCCCCAGGAAGACCAGTGCAATTCGTACACCTGCATGAAAATGAAGGGTTTCTACAGCTGTCGTGAAGTAATCTCAGGTGGATGGCTCTTCATCGCTTGTGGCAATTTGACTCTTATGTCTGCAAGAGTTACATTTCTACTGCAGACATGTTGACCTGCCATTACAGGAAAGGCGCTGGTGGTACTAATAACATTTAATGATGGCTCTATTCTATTTAAGTGTCCCCGTTATCCATGTCAGTGAACCAGCATGCGCAATACCGGAGTCAAACACCGAAATGGAACTGAGCCATCTTTTATGTCCTTAATTACACCTGTGCTTTTTTATCTTATCACAAGTCAAAATGCCAGCTGTGAAAAGTGTCTATTACTCTCAGCCAGAATGTGACTTGAACCATCTGTAGATTTGGCACCTGTGCTTCTCCACTGCGACAGTTAACATTAGCATATGCTGGGTGACGCCGCACATCAGAATGTGCCTGACCTGCTCCGTGGTCCGTTTTTCATATTTACAAACTGCAGTGTGACGAGCTTCAGTCTACTGCTGTACATTTCATCCTTATATCTGTCATCTTTTATTCTGCCAGGTGAATTATTTTAGCTATTTTAAGTCGTCTTTCTTCGTGCTTTGTCTTTGAAATGGCTGTGTGATCACACAACTGTTAGTTTCCTGTTTAATCTCATATCAATGTATCACCGCGGTTTCATATGCCACTTAAAGGGGAACATCAAAGTGTGTTTACAGGTGTTGAGGAGTGCTACTGCATATGTACAAAGTTGTAGTAAGCCTTTCGTGGCTTCAGGGGCAGCTCAACCAAATCTAATAAATAGAGCTCTTATACTACAAGTTTGAAATGAAAAAAACCTGCTGGTGTGGAGTGATAAAAAAGTGAGACCTCTGTAGCTCGCTGCTCATCCCTGCTTGAGGCTAGCAGCTGGAGGCAACATTAGCTACTGCTCGCATAACACACCCAAATCCACGGCTGTATAATAAGACATGGATACGGTGCCGCTGCTCAGCCTTGCTTCCAAATTTGCCCAGTGGTTACTTTCTGTATTGCATTGGAAAATTCCTGTTATAATACATTCATGCCCAAGTCTGAACGAACTATGAAATTGCACCGTTGGTAATGTAGGCAGGTTTTGACAACGAAGATGAATGTATGGAATAAAAAGGGTTCTGCAGCGTTGATTTTGATGTAACTGTTAACCACACTTTGGTTGCTTGACTGTTACAAACAATGTGTCCATTTGTACTTCCTCCAGAAACGGAAGATATGAAAGATATTAACAACTCCTCCTCTTATGTTTGTGTGTGTGTGTAGGTGCTGCCCCGCCAGACGTGTGGCTTGTTTACTCACAACATCTACTATAAGGAATACCCTGGTGGACCTAAAGAACTGGACAAAAGCATCCGTGGGGGAGAGTTATTTCTCACCATGCTTCTCAACCCAGTGAGTCACAGAAACCACACACACGTGCACACACACACAATCAAACACACGCACACAGATATACAG
>CAFUXE010000549.1:19796-63687 GCA_903364295.1 Serranus cabrilla | reverse complement strand
AGATAGCCCGGACCAACACACTATCGCTTCTTCACTCCCTCTTAAGTCTCTCCTTCTCCCTCACACACACATTAACCGTCATGAACACACACCGACACACTCGGAAACACTTTCCCGTGTGTGTAGCTGCATCTCTCCCATCACCCAGTGGCTATGAGAAGTATTGTGCTGCCTCCTCAGCTTTATCTATCAGAAGTGGTGAATACATCAGTTTGGCTTTATCTGCTTCCTTCTTTATACTTGAAACTGAACTGCGCTGAAAGTTAACCCAGAATCTTACATAACAAAAGTGAGTGTGTCTCTGTGCAAAGTGATAGCAAATATTGATACCCGCCGGTGGACAGCTGCTCTGTTAGTGACTTTAAAACCATCACACACTCAGAAATAATCTGTTTGCCTTCCACTGCAGCCACAACAACAGTAATTAGATTCACTGCGCTGCCTCAGTTTTTCACAAATATGGGAACTTGGGAAATGAGATTTTGACTTTATCACAGTTTTGCACAACACAATAAGTATCTATTTCCTTCTCTCCATTCCCTCTTCCTCTCTACTCTGTCTCTGTTTCTCCACCCTAGATCAGTATATTCATGACCCACCTGTCTAACTACGGCAATGATCGACTGGGTCTTTACACGTTCGTCCACCTGGCCTCCTTCCTTCGCTCATGGACAAACCTGAAACTCCACACACTCCCACCTCTGCAGCTTGCACACAAGTACTTCCAGCTTTTCCCCGAACAAAGGAACCCGCTCTGGCAGGTGTGTTTGCGTGGGTATTTGCCCACATGTATGGGCATGTGTGTTTCTGCACTCGTCTGCACAATTTTACTCTGCATTTCTGTGTGAAAATATTCTTGTTGTGTGCATTCAATAATACTCAGGAGGAAAAGATTATGATTGAGATGTTTGTTGTGAAAATCAAGACCCATTTTCTTTTGTGCTGTACTAAATTATGATGGTTTAAAGGGAGTTTTCCTCTGTGCTAACTCCGTCTCAAAGGCAAGAAGGAAAAAAAGCGAGATGGATTATTTCAGCATCTACTATATTTATTAAAGCATGACAATGATTTTTGAATTTTGTTGTTAACAATGAAAATCTGAGGATTTGATTGAAGTAGATTTTTTATTGTATTGAAAGAATGCAGCATTCTTCTCTGTCTTAGAGTTTTTTGTGGTGTCCGTTTTTTAAACATAGATTTTTAACGTCCCAGAGGCGTAATGGGGGGACCAAGTGATCTCAGCTTTGTACCCCCCTCTGAGGGAATAACAGAGGCCGCAAATTGGCGTGATCAATGAGAACCGTTTGAGTCGGCAGAACAGAAAATATGTGACTTATCACCAGAAACACACCTCTGACCTGAGTCTGACAGGAAGCAAATCATATTAAGTAAAATGCAAACAGCTTTGTTTAAAATGCGAGAAAATGGCCCTACGTTCTGCCATCATTGTAAAGTAAAAATGACATGAAAATGGTGGCACTTTTGCAGAAACACAGTATGAAAAAGGGCCACTGAGTGACTAACTGAGAGAGTTACAACATTGGTGAAAGTGAGTGATGACGGTCAGGTTCCAATTGGCCGTTTCAAAATCAATCGGCGCAACCACGGAATTAGATTAGGATTTTTCTGAGAAGGTCATAAAAATCTCATACATCTGCAACCACAAGGCATGACACCCTATGAAAACAGTCCGTGCAGTAAATCCTCCATGTACTGGAAGGATAGGCGTGTATGTTTTCTTTATCATCACTTCAGCCTCTAATCCTTCGTCTGTGCCTCTTCAGAACCCGTGCGATGACAAGCGGCATAAAGACATCTGGTCGAAAGAGAAAACCTGCGACAGGTTACCCAAGTTCATGGTCATAGGCCCACAGAAAACAGGTAAGCTGCACACAAACACACAGCCAGACACACACAGACAACAGAGAGACTCCTTCTGTGTGCCCAGGTGCATAGATCCTCAACATCAGAGCCCATTCATTTAATCCCTCCAGCTCCTTTGGTCCTGTCAGAGGGAGACAAAGCAGGAGGCTCTTACCTCCTTTCTTCCACCCACATTCTATCTACTTTAGATGCATAGAGATACAGTACCGAGCTACCACCCTCTCTTTTTCTGACTCTCTCTGTCGAAGACCAAAAAAGAGGAGATTATTAAAAATCTGTAAACGCTGCATGGATCCGTAGTGTTGCCTTTGTAGGATCTCAGGAATTTTAATTGC
Organism: Serranus cabrilla; assembly: GCA_903364295.1. Lineage (NCBI taxonomy): Eukaryota > Metazoa > Chordata > Actinopteri > Perciformes > Serranidae > Serranus > Serranus cabrilla. Next base: position 61,468 of record CAFUXE010000549.1, on the reverse strand, counting down.
TGGTGTTTGATATGAGAGGTGAGGAGGTCCTGTAATGCTGCAAATTAAACAGGTGTAATTTCCTTAATGGGAGGAGGGGTCACTGTAGCAACATTCGCATCCCGACAACAACTACGCTACAATAAATTCTCCTTTTATTGCAGGGTACGCCTCGCATGTCAGAGATGTTAGAGCAAATAGGGAACAGGGTGAGGGGAGATGTAACAGGATGTGTGGGAGTAAGTGTAAGGGGAACAGGGTAAAAAGAGAACTGCTGAGGGTGAGACAGAGGGCACGACCAGAGCCCCACCGCTGATTGGTGTCAAATGGTTTCGAATCATTTGATGGCGAGGCCTGTGATCATTGCAGACACACACATAGTGTATTCTCAGCAAGATATAAATCTTGCGGAGGGAAAAAATCATCCAGTATGGATCAGTGGATGACAGCTCACACACATAATGACGCGCACACACACACAGACTACTCTCTGCTGAGCTGAATTAACGAGCCAGTTATGAATTATGCCCTTTCTTCCAGGAACGACAGCACTTTATCTCTTCCTACTCATGCATCCCTCCATCTCCAGTAACTTCCCCAGTCCAAAGACTTACGAGGAGGTCCAGTTCTTCAACACCAATAACTACAACAAAGGAATTGACTGGTGGGAACGCAAACACACATACACACACTTATCTCTCATTCTCTCCCCGTTTCTTTTTTATCAGTCAAAACGGAAGGTGAAAGGGAAGATTATAAACAACCCCTCTTCATTTTGCAAGGTTGTGGTAGACTGTAATGTGTCTTGCAGACGTCAATGATACATTAAGCAGTTCAAAGCAGTTCAAAAACATCTTTAAAATGATCTTTTAAGCCTGCAAACATAAGCCAACAGACATATGGCTGCCTAAATTGATCCATAAATGGGTTACTTAGCTGACAGAGACACAGCTGGCGCAGCCTCCGAAGTCATCCAGAAAAGACTTAACTCTGAAAATTTGTCATTAAACACTGTAAAAATTATATTGTCGAGTTTATTTTAAGTATGTTGTTGAAGGCCATAACTTTGCGACTGTATCTTTGACGACTTTGAAAATATGTGTAAAGATGCAGCAGTGCAAACTGTGTTTGCAGGAATGCGATGGCGCTTGTTTATGAGGCGTGTCATTAGTGTGTGCACGTTTATTTGCATTTCCTCTCAATTTTCTGTGTGTCTATTGCCTCAGGTACATGGAGTTCTTCCCCCTGCCCTCGAATGTTAGCACGGACTTCCTGTTTGAGAAGAGTGCTAACTACTTCCCCTCAGAGGAGTCCCCGCGGCGAGCTGCAGCCCTGCTGCCCAAGGCCAAGATCATCACCCTGCTCATCAACCCCTCTGACAGGGCTTACAGCTGGTATCAGGTACGCACACAAACACAGAATAAATGAGATGCCAGTGACTGAACATGTATTATATTTAACCGTCTGCAGCTGCCTGCTTCTTCATATGACATGTTTCATCTCGGTATTGATTTTAATTTAGTTCTGTTTCCAAGATTGTGTTTGGAGTGTGATTTCTCTCTGTGAGTGTGGAGTTAATGAGCCTGATTTATCCATACGTCTCAGTGTGGGAAATGTCACACAAGATCCTGAAATGTTCTGTTTAAGTCTGTTTGATTAATGAGACGTGAATGTCAACAACGTGCCAGCTACAATGTGATGTCACTGTCGACAATAACAGCGGCGTCTCATGCAGAGTTGTGCATGTATTACTTGATGTGTAGGAGGAAGGGTGACATCAGTTGTACTAAAAGACTACAATTGAACAGTCAAAAAAATGATCCCCTTTTCCCTCACCTCGATGGAAAACACCATGAGATCAAGGAAAGATGGGAAGAAGAATTCATAAGGACATAGAAAAAGATAACCACAGTGCTAAGAGAATCCAACTGCACGTGTGCTAGACTCCTTAATGATGTGACAGCGATGTTATTAGTGGGTCAGTCCTGATCAGACTACAATGTTCCAAAAATGAACCACTGTTATTAAAATCTTTGGCCCTTGTGTTCTTGCAGGACAACCTGGTAAAAATGTTAATTCATTTCCAAGGTTGGAATTGAAATTAAAAAAAGGAATATAAGCTAAATGTCACAAAATCTAATTACAATGGTTGTCACATTGATAATGGTTGCTCACGCTCACCCTCCTGTCCACTCACATTTATTCACATAAATCCCAATTAGTGTGAATGTATTAAAAGAAATGTTACATATATACAGGATAGACATTATGTGTGAGGCTTATAAATCTACTACTATACATATAATTATTCTTGAAAGACAAGACTTTGTGTCAGGATATCTAGACTGATTATGAATTGTAGGACAGCATTATCTCCTTTCCTTTCACAAAGGATGTGCTCGGGTAGTCTAGGCTGAAGGAGATAAGAAAGGAAGCACTGAAGCACCTTTCCTTAGCGGTTATAGAATCAGCTCTTATCATGGCTGCCACTTACATATTTCCAGGTCATTTCAGTCAGGAAACCTCCTAAGCAAAAAAAAGACAATCTGACCATAGCCTAAGAGTGAATTCTTTGAAGCTCATGCGGCTGTATCTGCTAACCTTCCCAGCATCAAAGAGCTCACGAGGACCACGCAGCCCTGCGGTTCACCTTCTATGATGTCATTAGTGCAAGACCGGGAGCACCGGCGGAGCTCCGCTCCCTGCAGAACCGCTGTCTCATCCCCGGTCTCTACTCATCTCACCTGGAGAGGTGGCTCACTTACTACCCTGCTAACCAGGTACGCACAGGAACAGACGTATGTCTGATGTTTATTTTGTAGATTGGATTTTTTGTTCACATATTTTTTGAGAAAGGGAGTGAAAGATGAGATTTATTTTTGAGATTTGAGATTTACTGATGTTTACTGTGTTCAGGCACATAATTGAAGGAGTGGTAGCACATATAATTTGCAAACACATACAACAACAGACAATCTGATTTATGTCACTTTAAACAAGTTCCTTATAAATGGTAAAAAAATTCAAACTCAGTACTTTTCATTTATCTAGTATTTGATTCACTTAGGAATATACATTAAAAATCTTTAGTGTTGTTATTTCATGAAGACAATTTATTTATTAGATTACCAGAACACATGCTATATTGTGATAGATATTGCTATCAAGACAAGAAATGACGTATATCAGGATGATTTTATTTTTATTTTTTAAATGCCTCTATTTTTGCGTTTAAATTTGGAACAACATACAGTTACACTTTGTACATTGCCTGTAGGAATGAGTAGAAATATGATATTAGAAGAAAAAAGTGTAATGTGATCTATTATATCTGCTGTTAGAGTTCTCTGTTTTCCAATGTTTGTGGCTGTCATTAAAGTGGATCAAGTTGCACCACAGAAGCTGCCCCCATACTTTTAATTTCATGCAATGCCTCACCAAGTTGTAATGCACTAACTGGTACGTCAATAGCACCAAGTACTATACAGTACAGTAAATACACTATCAATGTATCTGTGTGTAGGTGATGATCATAGATGGCCATCAGCTGAGGACTGACCCTGCAGCAGTGATGGATGAAGTCCAGAAGTTCCTTGGAGTCACTCCTCATTTCAACTACTCCCAGGCCCTTACGTAAGTCTCTCTCGCTTTCTCTTTTTAGTATCTTCCTTCCCTGGAATCCTGGTGAAGGAGCACCATTCACCTGCCATGCTCTGGGATAGAAATTATAGCACAGATTCAAATCTGTGCGAAGCCTGACATCTACTGGTGAACAGTGGGGCACTAGACTGGCCATCTCCTTTTTTCCTCCCAGTCTCTGGTGCCAGGTGGTGTCATTCTCTAAAGAATACAACAGACAGTGACATCACCTGGCTCCAAAGATCAGCCAGAAGCAGATGGTCAGTTTACTGTTTGCTTTGAGTTATTAAGAATCAGCCTTTACATCAATTTAGGTTTGGGCTGTTGTCAGTTTTTGGAGGGAAAAGTAGTATGAGGTCCAAATAGAGACAGCAAAGAGGATAAAAACAAGGTTGTGAAAAGGAGTAATTTATTAGATTCAAGAAACTCAGCAGTTGTTTTAATGTTGTATTATTTCACTTTTTGTGGAAGTACTAAACCGTTTGTGTTCGGTTTGCCAGTAATCAGTAAATAAACACTCACATCTCCTGAAACTCATATTTTAGCCATCACTTCAAAACATTTTAGGAATATTAACAATTCATTACATTGCGTGTGAAATTTTGAAGTCTGAGCAGTATTTGTATTACATATTAAACACGTGCATTTGTTCTAGCAATAAAAATTTGATGCCTGTTCGTGCCAAAAGACAGTCAAGTGTTGAAGTCTCAGCTCCCTGAGCCGCTGGCCTGCGATCAAATCCCAGCAGAGCGTTGACTGTCTCACTTACACTGCCTGCCTGTCTGCCTTACAGCTGTCTGAATAAATAAAAGTACGAAAAGGTTAGTGCTCTACCCAATGTCAGTCCGAAAGAACAAAAACAGCGAAGACACTAGTGCCAGTAACTAAGATAAATAACTAATGCAGCTTCTGCAGATTGATCCAAACACTTCTTTGCAGTGTTGCAAAGGAGATAAACAGAGGCATGTGAAAAATGGAGAAATAATGGCTGACACTGTGCATTGTGTTGAATACAAATGCATATGATGTTTGGAGCCACAAATTAAAGATACACTTTTCTAAATTAAAATGTCTAAAAATGACTAAACAGCAACTTTCAATTCTCAATTTTCATTTGGTCGCCTCTCTGTGGTGTTAAACCCCCTTTGTGCATGCTTCAGAATTGTGGTTGTCTGATAGAAGCTGACATAAATTGACTTTAAATCACATTTTTAAAAACATTTTTACAGCACACTTTTTAGTTCTTGGTCATTTTAAATTATCTATTTTAATCTGATGAAGGATTTTAGACATTAGACATCTGGATTTAAAGTTATCAAGAAACTGAGCAAAGGTTAAAGACAGCTGTGTGCCAAACGTCATCTGAGAAACACTGATTTTGAATGTAAAACTGCTGCATTGAGTGTTTTTACCAGTTTTAATCACTCAAACCGTTTGTTTTGGGGGGGAGGAGACTTCTGTAGATAATTCAGCTCTGAGTAAAAACCTCCTTAATGGTGAATACTGAAGGAATCGGTGAAGAAAACATCTCCCATGAAGTCTGGCTACTTCACAAGGTCACCAAACTTTGTCCAAAAAACATATCTAGATTTTTTTTGTAATACAGATATATGATAATAATGTGCAATCAATGTATTCAGATGCCTAAAATATGCACATCAGCCAAATTCCACAAGGTTTTAATACAACTTGGGAGAATGAGCTGTGGCCTCTCGATGCTCTGTTCCAGCTCATTCTCCATTAGAAATTTTGCATGTGACCTTTAAGTTTGGGAGTAGTGGTAAACAGTTTATTTATCTCAAGCACCACTCATCAGAATGCAATCTGCCTGCAAGCCCTCAAATCTCCAGACAGGGACATCTCGAATTTGTAGCTCAGATTGGGACAGAGAGTGCCTCTGACTTGAATCACAAGCCCACATGCATACAAATAATTTGTAAAGAGATACATTTTGACAGAATAATAAGGAAGCTGTGCGTGTGGTTGCGAGGTTGTGTGTGTGTGTGTGTGTGTATTTGGGGTGAAGACAGAGTTACACAAAAGCCTAATCTTTCTTTTCTCCTTCTCATTCTTTTGACATGACGGCGGTCTGACAGATCCTCAACACTGGAGCCTATTTATTTAATCCCCCTCTCCTTTCTTCCTCCTGTTCTGTCAGAGGAAAACTGAAGGAGAACCACTTAACTCTTTTTTTCTCCTTTTTTCACCCACTGATGCATGCAGATAAAGAACAATATTTGCATCTTTCGTCACATCCACATTATACTCTGACTGACGAATAACGTATATCTTTTTACCTCTTTTTTTTAGTTTTACTTTGAACTACAGCTAATACTGCGAAAGCAAGGTGCATTAATGTACATATGCATAGAACATTATATAAGCATTATTTATGCATTAGTTAAACATATATGCATATAAACATTACACATGCACATACACTATGCAGTAAATGTACGTGCATGCATCTGTATACATGCATGTGTGTTCATGCATATATAAGGATAACAAGCACATGTATTTAGTAGGGTGCTTGGCTTTGAAAGTCACCTCATTTTCTCGCCTGGTGACAGTTTGTCACCTAACAGGCTGCCAGGGTGTTTGCACTCAGCTAATAATGGAGGCCTTTTAGCTGCACAAGGGAGGCTCATAGAGCCAATATGGGAATGTTATGAAGGCATTACATGTAATCACATTTTTTCCCCTTACATTTATTTATAGAGCAATACATTAAAGGTCTGGCACATATGTACACCCCCCAATGTTTTAGATATGATGTCATTATCTCTCAATGAGAGCCATGTTTTCTGAAGTCTGCCCTCTCCTACAGTGAAGTTGAGATCACGTCTTTAACTGTTAATGTATCTGTAATATATGCCAGTCAGATAATCTTTCTCTTTTTCATCAGGTGCAAGTCTTGACATTAACAGCTCCCAATAACAGACTTCTTGCTTATAAAAACACTTTGGATAAAGTAGCACATACTGTACATATCATGTTTTAAAATTTGTATAGATTGATTGTTAAATTAAAATAAAATTATACAGTAGTAACTCAATAAAAACACTTTTAAAAATGTTTGAAATATAACTTAATAAAATGCTTCTGGTGCCCCCTGCACCCGCTGGGGCTCTTAGAGGGGGAAATAAGTCATTTTGAAAATCAAAAAATCATTAATCATTACCATTAGTAGCTAGTGGCAAAAATAATGTGATTCCGGGCACTCAGTGGCATGGCTGAAATTAAAAACCCTACATTAAAAAAAACTCGCATTGGCACAGTTGCCGTCCTCGGGTTGTCTTTACACACAATGAACACAAACCAATAAGTAATAACATTTTCAATTAGACCTGTTTTGGAAAGAGTAAACAAAACAAACTATAGCCTCTGCATATTTCCAATTATATTTTGCCATCTCATAAAGAAGTAGTAATACAGTAATCCATTACAAGTGGACAATAAACTATGTTGATGACTACTGTGTGTCTGCACTCAGAGAGAGAGAGAAAGATGCTGCATGCTGGAGAAGAGAGACACAGAGAGAGAGGTTGATACAGACAGGGATGAAATGAGACAGTGCAGTCCAGAGAGACACCGATAGCATGATAGCAAGAGTAAGAGACAGACAGAGAATGTGTTAAATGTGTAGTGACATTTATGTCTCATCCGCGAGTCTAAGATGGGCCCGCTTTCTCTGTTTTAAGAGAAGACACACTGCTTTACATTCGATATGTCCTTACTACTTATTTGAATTTTTATTAAGATTTTTAAAATTTTCTTTCTTTTCTCTGTCTCTCTTCTCACAGGTTTGACCCTCAGAAGGGCTTTTGGTGCCAGCTCATTGAGGGAGGAAAGACAAAATGTCTGGGAAAGAGCAAAGGGAGAAAGTACCCTCCTATGGAGCCAGAGGTAAATGTTTACATTTTAATTAAAATAGATTTCGGCTCAGTGGGGGAAAAAAAAGATATATGCATTGGATGAAATATTAGAGAAAGAGACAAAAAAAGAGAAAAAGCAGCCTGACTGACAGTGATACACAGTCCCTTCCATCGCTGTGGCAAAATTTCCCACAGGACTCAGCATTGGGGTGGAAGCTGTCAGCCAATCAGATCCAGCCAGAAAGTTACAACCTAATTATGAGGACTCAATAGTGACACAACACCCGTGAGAGAGAGGATGGTGTGGGTGGGGGGCTTGGGGAGGGAGAGGGGGGTTTAGGATGGAGGGAGAGAGGTAGAAGGAGAAAATCCAATCCATAAATCTTTGCTCTGGCTACTGATTCCACAGAGGAGAGACCAGACCTGCCGACAATGAATCACACATTTGCTCTCACATGAAGACAAACACACATACGGATCCGATTTGTCTTCCCTCATGTGCTCACATGTGGCTAATGGCTACGCCTCGGTGTCACCTGTAATTAAACTGCATTTGAGTTTCCACCGGGGGGACAGAAGGAGAGGACAGATGAGGGGGAAGGAAACGGAGGGAACACCAGGGAGGAGCGGCAAGAGAAGGGGAGATGAGGGATGCTCACAGGAGGGAGAGAGATAATGGGTCTCATACATCCTTCATGTAATTTTCTGTCTCTCTTACCTCTCTTTTCTTAGCTCTGTTCATACCACTCGGCACTTAGTGGCCCTAAAGTCCTATTGAGGAGAAATAAACTAATCTAAAGATGGTGGCACATCATTAATCTCTCTCAATTTCTTATTTGCCCCCCTACTCCCATGCTGTCTTTTTATTTTCTCTTCTAAATATCCCTCCTCCCCACTCCCTGCACTTCTCACCTTCCCTGTCTCCTTTTCTCCTTCTTTTTTCCCTCCTTGCTCATCCCTCCCTTTTCCTTTCCTATTTCCATATGTCTTATTATATTTTCTGTCCCACTTATTGAATCCTGACTCACAAACTTGCATTCTTTCCCTGTTTGTTTTATTTTCCCACTCCATCTCCCTTACTCCCCCATCTATGTCTGCCCATCTTCTTAACTATCTCGCTCTCGCCCTTCTTCTTCTTACATCTTTTTTCCCTCCTCTTCTCGCGTCAGGCACATGCATATCTCTCCAGGTACTACAGGGAACACAACGTGGAGCTGTCAAAGCTGCTGCATCGTCTTGGACAGCCCCTTCCCTCCTGGCTAAGAGAGGAGCTGCAGAAGGTCAGCAGCATTAAACTCTGTGACAATCATCACAGCTTATTAATACAATTTAGAATTGCTAAATGGACTTACAGATGTGGATAGTGCAATAAAATGCTGTTCATGGCCTTTAGTAAGATGTCACGTATTCCCTTTTAAATGAAATTGCCAAAAAATAAGCAACTATTACTGTGACATTTTGAAAAAAAAGGTATTCCTACTTATTAAAGAAAAACTCACCAGGATGATGTGGATGTGGTTTGATCAAGGACTAGTTTTCAAATATATATTTTTGACACGTCTGTAGTGTTAACAAGTCTTCATTTTTGTCTTTTAATTAGTTTAATATAAGATTCACACAGGTTGATCTCATTCATTGTTTGTAGTTATACTTACAAAAAGTAATGCACTGTGATTTCTATTTAATGCAAGTAATTGAGAGTCAGCAGGAGCAGTTTATGACAAGCATGATTAATATTTGTTGTGATACAGTGACCTCTAGTGGCCATAGTAATATGACAACATGGGAGGAAAGCAGGAAAGAGGACAGCAAAAATAAAGACCAAGTAAGTTAGTGCAGGGGTGTGGATGTATAAAAGGACCTGATACAGCATCAGGGTTCATTCCTATGAAAGTTGCTCAGTAGCATGTGAAGCCAAAACAGTACAACATCTATGTATAAAATGACCAGGCTCTTCCGCTTCTATGAGCCCATGGATCAAGCAAACTTCAAACTTTTAGTTTATCGTTAGAAAGTATCAGGTGTTTTATAGCTTTGCCCTTCACAATGTAAGTTTATGGAGAAAAAGTACTTTCTGACCTAATGGCATCACGTGATGGGCCCCGAAATTCTAATTTCTATTGTTTGCCAGTGACGAAGGAAAGAAAGAAACACAAATACAGAAATCTCCCATGTAAAATAACCAAAGCTTTTCTTTCTTTGAGAGAAAGTTTCATGTTTTTGTGGACAGAATCTCAAAGAAAGAAAGAAGCTGTTTGATAGAAAGTGTTTTTAGCCTTAAATTAAAGCATGCAAAGCAAGCAACAAAGGCAAAATGTTTGGAGAGAATATCAATGAATGATTCAAACTACAAAGAAAATACAAATATCACCGACTTCTGAGAAAAAAGGACATCTTTTGAACTTGATTACCTTGTAATCCTGTCAAGGTTTTCAAAACATGCACTTAAATAAGGCTGCGTGGTTTAAGTGCTGTTTGTGAGCTGTCGTCTCACCTCGATCTCTGCAGAGCTATCTTTCTTCTGCAGCGCTCAACACAGTTTGCCTTTTGTCTGCAGATTTGTTTGTCGCTGTTTATTAATCAGAGGGAGCCACTTGACAAGTCCACTTAGGTCTAGTCCATTCACAGCAATCACAGCGTGTTTTCTTTCCTTTTTAATGGTTGGCATTTGAATAAATAGGCAAACAAAATGAAATGAAAATACTTTTTTCTTGTCTTTTTCCCCCCTTTTCTCTGTTTCCCTCTTTATCCCCTCCCTCTCTTTTACCTCTTTCTGAAGGTTAGATAACCTTTGCGCCCATGAACCAGGGTTAAAGGTCAAAGGGTCAAAGAACCAGGAAGTGACTGGGAGCACCTGACCTTCAGATGCACTGTCTGTGGCCTTTTAGTGAACCCTGAGGTGAAGGCAAGGACGGGTGCCTTGTTTCACTACCGAGCTGTGACACAGCTGGAGGGAGCAGAAGTCATGCAAAGAAACTCTTGAAAGGGTGGATAGATGGTGGTGGATGTTGGATGAATGGATCAGGAGTTTCAGGTGACTCTGACGGCCCTGAAGAAAGTGGGATTAAAAGGAACAGCCACATTATAAGCATGAGGAGAACTGTTGGAAACAAGGAGCATTTGGCGAGTTTTTGATGCCCAAACTCTGTTCTGAACTGTGGTGAACTCTCGTGCAGACCTGCAGTGACTTTCATGGTTATTACGTTTATTTTCACCTTTAATTTATGATGCCAGAACAGCGCTGGTCAGCTGTGCGTGGTTCCCATAGAGATGACTTTGCACTAAGTTCTGTTCCATGTTTCTTGAAGAAAAAAAACACACCACATGTGGTTTTGTTTTACTCTTTTTTTGGTCCTTTTTTATTTTTTAGTCCCAATGAGAGTGAATAAGCAGGGAGGAAAGGTGAATATACTCGGGGTGGGTGACGGGCTGTTACTTTCCATGATACATTCTCATTGTTTTTGTGAGTTAATTTTTTAAAGTGAAGCTAGTTGATGATAGATCTGGTAGCTTTGTTCACCCTTAGAGATGTCACTTGAGGCTTTCACTGGAAAGTATTGACTGGAAATGAGTCACTGAAGCAAGATACATTGCCTGCTCATTATTTTCCTGTGACAAGCCATGCAGAAGAACGCCGTGTCCGTTTAGCCGAGCATGAGCGCTGATGATTTCAGCGCTAACGACTGCAGGGGGATGCGGGTTTACTGGGAGAAAACTGACCAAAATGAGCCTAATGGATATGACACTTAATTCCAAGACTCTTTAAGTAGCTACTGTAACCGCAGGCAGTTTTTGTTTTGTCAGTGTCTCATTTAAGTCTAAACCGCCTTTTTCTTTCCTTTTTTAAAACCAGTGGCCTACGTTGTTCAGCTTCGATTTGAATGCAAAAAACCCCTAAATGTCAAACACAGAAACCAAAATTAAAGAAATGGATATTACTGAACGTATAAGATGTTTTATTTGAACGACCAATCAACAAGGATGAACCATATTCTGCTGGAACTCACCCGCACACCAGTGGTGTAATGTAACTTAGTACATTACTTAACAGCTGTACTTAAGTACAATTTTGAAGTACTTGTACTTTACTGGAGTATTTCCTTTTTAGTTCTACTTCACTACATTATAGAGGCAAATTTTGTACCTTTTACTCCACAACGTTTAGCTGCCAGCTTTAGTTACTAGTTACGTTTTGGGTTTTAATTTGAAAAAGATGTGATCAATTTAAATGACAGGATATTGAGTAGTTAAAATTAGCCCTACCTTGACGAGAGTAAAATGCTTCTTACATTAATGCTTACAAAAATAATAATACAAGAATATATTTAGAATATATAAAACAACCAGAGTGGGTCCATTCTGCATAATGACTACTTTTACTTTTGATACTTTAAGTACACTTTGATGCTGATACTTTTGTACTTTTACTTAAATAAGGTTTTCGATGTAGGACTCACTTGTGGTGGAGTAACTTTACAGTGTGGTATTAATACTATGAATACTTTTTCCACCACTGCTGCACACACATACTTATGATGTCACATAATCTTTGTTCCAAATGGTTGACAATAGATTCTTTGTCCTCTAAGGTGAGTGAAAATGACTTGGATGACAGCTGCTGTTCGAGGAATTTATGTCCTTCATATATTGCATCAGTCACAATGCAATAATGTTTAAAAGACAAGGTTATTTTTCTCATCCTGTTTTAATCATTTAACACAGAAATATACGGAGCACAAAGCATCATGTCAGACTGCTGTTACACAAACTTGACTCAACACAAGTAACTCCAGGTAAACTTCTAAATACATATTTGCTCAAGGACCGTGGATCCCTTCCAGCACTTTCACTGAAAGTGAAGTGCATTGGGATGGGATGTTTTCCACTAAAGGGAACTATAAGGAATGTTGACAACAAGCAAAACCTGTTTCAATGAACATATGAACACCTGACTTGTTTTAAGGCAGACTTGAACACTATAAACCTGTCCCTCAAGGCGTAACATTGTTATCACATATCAGCAACTATTCAAGGGTGTGGGAAGGTGTTTTGATATATACTGCAGTGAGGCTTGCCAGGTGAGATAGTATTTGCCAATCTGCTCTTGAGCAATTTTTTATGTCCGATCATAAAATGTAGAACATTTGCAATAAACCTTGAATGTGATGGATGGCTTTAACATTACCAAAGCAACAGGAAACGATGTTTAGCCATTAAAAAATCACAAAAAGCAACCACCTTCAGATTTATGTCTTGTGAGTCAACTGTTCAAATAGGTCTCAAAGATCAGAATGAAAGACTGTACTGTGTGAGAAATCAACTAAAATATTCATTACCAGTAAGACAGAAGTGAAGGACAGCAAAGACAGAATTTATGCTCTAGATTAAAAAAGATCCAAGATACTTTTGACCCTTTTGAAGCCCCCCTTTAACCGATTTTACCCCCCAAAAATGAAATATACAATATGACTTCCCAAAAATCCTTATTTTAAATATTTATATACAGTAACTGCAGGAACTGCCCATTGTGTTTCTAAGGAACTACAACTGTCTGTGTGAAATACTTTCAGGTATTCCAGTTATGGTTCATTTACAGCAGGACTCAGAGTTCACAGCGACAGTGTTAGGACTTTGGTCATTAGTTGTGCAAAACAGCTGTGTATGTGTTCCCTGCTTCTTTGGTTAACTTTTTGTATGCAGATTGGGATGTACCATAGCCGCTGTTCGATTGGTGGAGAGGTGCCACGCCCTGGCTGGGATTGGCTGTAGCCTGAACCACCTGCTATAAAAACATCCAAGATGGCGGCTACTGGGGACAGCATGCAGCGGGCATTCCCCTCGTTCTCCTCCTCTCCCAACATCACCCTTTTCTGTTAGTTAAACTGAATGGGTTCAGTTTGAATAGTAAAGGTGGACTGTCAGTTTTGTTATTCCCTTTTTCTTCTGTTTTATATAGATAGGGAGGTAAGTTTGTTGTCATTTGTATTTATCAGTAAGATTTCTTATTTTGTAGGAAGAAACGATTTGTTTGTTATTTTTCTTATAATTTACTTGTATTAACTTGAATTATCTTGTTTGTGAATACTTGGGAGATGGGGCTCCTTCGTCCTAGCCCCCCTAGACTGGGGCAGAACATGAGTTGGACCTCTCCACCAATCGAACAGCAGCTACGGCACATTGATCTGCATACAAAGAAGGTAACCAAAGACACAGGGCACACATACACAGCAGTTTTGCACAACTACTAACCACAGTCATAACAGGCACATCATAGCAGGAGGCAGCCAGAGTTCTTACTTATTAAGTCTCTGGTCTGCATACTTTATATTTGAAAAAGTACCTTTTATGGATATTATATCATGGTTGGAACACTCTTTGTTTGTTACAGCATAGATTAAACAGATGGATCCACAAAGAAAGGAGTAAAAGTGTGCTGCAGAATATGCAGGGATATGAAAAGGAGAATTTATTTCTAGCCGCTGTAGAGCAGAAGTTGCAGCTATTCCACCAGAAGATTTAGGTTGTTGCATTATCTTTTTCTGTAGGTATGTATATCTGTTGTCCCAAACAACTTTTTAAGATTATAGTTTCCAAGTTTAAAAACACAAGGTAAGATAAAGAGAGTACATTACTCAAGTGTTGTAGATATAATCATTGTAAAAGGTACACAAATCCCAAATCTATAAACGTATTATCAGCCGTCTTCAGAAGCAGCTGATTGAGGCGGGACTTCTAACAGCCACTCCGATGTGCATGAGATCACATTTTTAGGTTTACTCATTATCCTCAGATCTTTCCCAACTGGTTTTCCCAAGTGTTGCCAGAGTTTTAAAGAGGGAATGCGATATGAGTGGAAATAAATTATCTGTGTATAATGAGACCTTCTGCTCTGCTCCACCTCTGGTGACATATAATATAAGCTCATTAGTGCAGAGCTACAGCGAGGGGTTTGGCAGGGATTGCAAAAAGAAAAGACAAAAAAAATAACATTATTTCTCGTTCCTCTATCATTGTATTGGAATGTTTATGCACAATATTTTGATCTTTCATATGTTGAAGAATGTGAATCAAATGAGGTTTAGATTTAAAATAAAAAGTAACACAAGAACAATGCAAAAAAAAAATTAGAAGAAAACAAAATAATATGCAATTTTAAAATACACTGCCATGACAGTTTCATTACTGACATTATGAGCAGTATGACATTCAGTTAAAGCTTAGATACAATTAACATTTGCATATATTCAATTCATATGTATATTGTTAATCTATAATTTAGTTTTATATCAATTATTTTGCCCTAAAACAAGACATTTTTTGTTGTTGCTATTTTTAACATTTGTTTTTACAATTTAACATTTCATGACACTCAGAGAATCACAGTATCTTTACACACAGAGTGTCAGAAAGCCGTTGATGACGTATTAAATGAGCTCCAGTGTTTTGTAATGTGTGAGAGTGACCACAGGAGGGTTCTCTCAGGCCATGAGGACAACTCTCCTCTGGCCAAGAGCAACTCTTTGAATTCAGGCAATCAATCCAACTGATGTAAAACAAAATAAATTATGATGGAGCTGCATGTTGA
Source organism: Serranus cabrilla (assembly GCA_903364295.1). Taxonomy (NCBI): domain Eukaryota; kingdom Metazoa; phylum Chordata; class Actinopteri; order Perciformes; family Serranidae; genus Serranus; species Serranus cabrilla. The sequence continues at coordinate 46,387 of CAFUXE010000549.1, read as the reverse complement.
CTCCCTCAAACATCCCCCCTGCATCATGTTGTCAGTAAATGAACTATCTGTCCATGTGTTCATGCCTTTGCATAACTACCCGTGTGCAGCCATGGCGTCTGGTTGACACAGAGTTCAGTTTTGATTAAAAACGGTTGTGTAACTTCATCAAAAGTCTATGAGGGAGAGAGGAAAAGGCTCAGCGACACCAAGGCAGTAATGCATGGTGACATCTGCATTTAATTTTCAGCAATATATCTCATACATTTCTCAGTTCAATATTTTTTAAATCAAGTAAAAGCGTATCTTAAAGCAGAGTCACCAATTTAACCAGACAACTTCATTATTTTACTAGATTTTCGACCAAGCATTGGCTTAGTTGTGTTCGGTGTGTATTTTCATTTTCAAATGCTTTTGACAACAGATAGTAAATTAGGTAAATTAATAGTAGTCACTGCATCAGTTTGGCGCATGGTTATGCAGTAATGTGTCCATCCATACAGGATATAGGAATACGGTTTAATGCAATGGGTTAACCACAGGGTGGTGCTGTTCTGTTGGATATTAATGTAAAACACACTGACATAAACACGTCTGAGGAAATATTTGGCTTAAAAGGAGCAACAACATCCAGAAAATGAAGCAGCAGAGCTATAACAACAACTCCAAAGTTTAGTGATTACACTTACAAAATGCAGTTACAGACACTACAAACATTTTAGCTCATGAGGAAAAAACAAAACAGCAAATGCCTGAAGGACGAGGATGACAATATGTGTATTTATGTTGCCAAGATTTCATGCATCTTCCCACTGTAGCCGTTGTTCCCAGTTCTTAACTGGCTGTTAAGTCAACACAACGTGTTTGTCTTGTAAATGAGGACAACTGAGAAAATGGCTGCCATTCCTGTAGACACTGTGTGACAAACCAGTGACACAGCGTGTGAGTGTGTGTGTGCATACACATTGTCTGACATGGTGGTGCTCACTTTGACAGTTTGCAGTCAGAAACCAACCTGAAAGAGCTCTCTTGTTGCAGCTGCTGTCACGTTTAAAATGTGTGGGAGCGACAGAATGTGGAACATAAAGTGAAAGTATGCACAGTGACATATTTAAAATGACTATGGCCATTATGACTCAAAACTAAGTGTCTTAAATAAACACACAGACACTTTTGTTTTCCTACAAAATCTTATTTATAAAGAAATGTTACAGTACATTAAAACATAACACAGTCAGTAAACCAAATAAGAAGGCAGTGTCATTTTTTCAAGTGTAACAGATTGTCTCCATTCAGTGTTGTTAAGACCTCAACAACACCTAACGATCCCACCAGAGCAAAAGAACATGAGTTAACAGTGTCGATGTGACAAACCAACACTTAGAAATGATTTGATTCAGAAGCACTTTAGTCCCTTCCTTTCTCTGCAATTATAAAGCAGCACCGAAGAACAAAATACTGACTGGACGTAAATTATAAATGCCTGAGTAATTACTAAGACCTGAAATCTGCTTTTTACACAGCAAAAACAATGAGCACAATGGAGAAACATGACATTAACGATAAAGAAATGAGACATTTAAATTTGGCAAATGTCAATATGACTAGAATGCTTAACACAAAAGCATTGTATGTCATGCATTAAGTACCTACAAGAGGGCTCTCAGTGCAAGTCTGCAAGTTCCTATCGTGCCTTTACTTACTGTGTACACATGAGTGCATGCATGCATTTATACTGTATGTTTTTCATTTCACTGTGGTCCCTTTTTCAACATTTTTCATCACATATTTCATATTATAAATTACAAAATAACAAAAGCAAGCACAGAAAACATTATTTTGGAGAAACAATATACAGTTTAGTGTAGTATGCATTGTCACAAGAACATATTAAGTTACAAAGTTGCACCACTGTTGAAAACTCTTGCAGCTGAAGAGAATATTAAATCATTAAAATAAGTGCTTCGATGAGAGGAAAGACAGAAAAACCCTCTTCTCTCCAACAAAATGTAAAAAGGTTTCACGGAAAAAAAAAGTCCAGCGTTGCCTGGTGCGCTCCATTTAAAAGTCAGGTTATTACTTACATTGCTGGATAGTCAGGTCACAACATTATGACATCATTATTCATGACTGAGCAGTCGAGTGAGTCTAGAGCGTCATTATTTCTGTTCAAGAGGTCAGATGTTTCATCTTTCATCGCCTTTTCTCCTTTCTGTCATCACGTCCGATCACTTTGCGTATCCAGGAGCTGAAGGCAGAGACTTTGGTGTAGACTCCAGGCGACTGTTGTGTCCGGCAGGCATGACCCCAGGACGTGACCCCGTAAACCACCCAACCCCCTCCCGGACGCTCACACACCAACGGACCTCCGCTGTCACCGCGGCAACTGTCCACACGCCTCTCCGGCTGGATGCTGCCGGCGCAGAGCATGCGGCTGGTGAAGGCACTGTGGAAGTGCTGCTGGCAGTGACGACGGGGAAGTAAGGAGAGGGGCGCCTGCTGCAGGGTCTTGGAGTATGAGCGGCCTGAGAAAGAGGTGAGAATGAGAGGCAGAAGGAAGGTGGAGGAGTGAGTGTGTTTTTTAGCCATGATAGTGTCATGGCTCTATGAATGGCAATGTCAGTTTGTTGGATGGCCTATTCCATCATCATCAATCACCTTGACAGTTTGTGTTCTGCAACTACTGGATGGTTTGCATGACATTTATGGCCCTGAGGATAAATTCTTAAAGCTTTGACCCCTGACCCGTCATCTCATTCCATCACTGCAACATTACACTGTGAAACTACTGCAAGTCCTGCATTCAAAACTAAATACAGTAAAAGTACAAAAGTATCAGCATCTACATTTACTTAAAAGTAAAAGTGCTTGTTTTGCAGAATGGACCCATGTAGATTGTTAAATATATTCCATTATAAGATTATTTGTATTGGTGCGTTATGTAAGCAGCGTTTTGATTCTTAATATACTTTTATGCAGACAATATATTTTTTATGAGCTTTAATTAAAAACATGTCAAATCACTTTAAATTTGTCATGATTTCGTTAAATCTAAACCTGAAAAGTAAGTAAAGCTGGCAGCAAAATGGAGTGAATTAAAAATTAAAATACTTTCCTTAAAATGAAAAAGCGGAAGTATAAAGTTACATGAAATAGAAATACTCAAGTAAAGTACAAGTACCTCAAGATTGTACTAAATGCACTTAGTTACATTCCACCACTTCCACAATCTGATCAAAACACATCTTAACACTTTGGTTGATGACCAATCCCTGCAAAACTAAAGACAATCTCATCAGCCTCAGTTGCACTTCGTGTTTAGTAGCAAATGTTAGCATAACACACTAAACTAAGACGGTAAACATCTCCCCTGCTGAACGTCAACATGCTGTGAGCAGGTAGACTCTTGCCTTGTTTGTGTGTGCATCATAGTGAGGGGTTTTCATGAAACCTGTTTTAAATATTACACTATTTTCTGGATTGCTTTGACATTTGTGTATGTGAAGCACACGCTGTTCCCCATGTGCATGACTTGTGCTAAATACACAAGTTTGCCTTGCCTTCCCAGTTGGCAGCACACTCTACATGCCTCTTCCTTCTTATCAAAGGCTCTCTGACTTCGGAATTAGATGAATCAATTTCAAGGTTTCTGGCAGAGACTTAGAGAGACTGTTTTCTTTCATCTCATGGAGGTTTTCATTATATCTTTCTCTGTCTCTTTAAAAAAAAAAAAGAAATTCCTTGCATGCAGACCATGTCACATTGCAGTTAGGGGTTGTAGACAGAAATGTGCTTCCTCTGATACACATGATGTCGCCGGTCACTTTGTTCAACTACCAGCCAGGAACTTTACCCTGCGGCCAAAATGTGTGCAGAGGTCCAATCTCTCCCCACTACCCTCTCCCCTTCTATGTGCTTGTGTGTGTGTGTGAGTGTGATATCAGAGTGGCAGATAGCCAGATCCAAACAGCTGTACAAAGCAGACAAGTGGCCTTAAGTTAAACAGCCATTGCCAGCATCACACACTCTAAATAGCCTGTGTTGTAATCTCACTTACGTAAACTAATAAAAACATTCTCTCTCCACACACACACACAAAAAGACACACCAACCCCTTGATAGGGAGTGTATGTTTTTTTGCATTAGTGTTTACTGAGACCCTCCCCGTGGCCCTTTGTGACTAAGTTGCTGTGTTGAATGACATCGGCATGTAATTTAAAGATCACTAACAGATGTGTGGACACAGTCAAGTGTATGGACAGATGCAGAGCGTGAAGTCAAACAAGTGCAATTACTGGTGGAGGATTCTCTTCTGCTTTATACGCATCGTGCACGTGACCTTCAAAATGACTCACATATGTGGGAACAGTGTGGTGGTGTGGTCTGTCTGTTCAAATGTACCATAAACTTCACCCCAAATAACATGATTTTCTTTGCTCCCTCATTGATTTGCTGTTCTATGTTACCACTATTGATTGGTTTCCAGTGCTTTTCTTTTAAATATATCTGCAAGAGCTTCACAGCAAGAGTTTGTGGGTTTGAATCCATCTTGCAGCCCCTTCTGTGTGTAGTTGAATGGGTGTCTGTCTCTATGTGTCAGCCCTGTGATAGACTGGCGACCTGTCCGGGGTGCACCCTGCCTCTTGCTCAATGTCAGCTGGGGGCAGGAGCCAATCCCAGCTGACATTGACCCAAGTTCGGATACGTGGTGAAAAATAATGAATGGATGAATGAATATCCACTAGATTTCAATTGCCCTGCTAAATATTAGAATTAAACGTTTTTTATTAATTGGATTTGTAGTGAAACATAAAACAATTTTTGTTATGATTTTGTAACATCATTTCATCTGAATGACAATCAATGCATCTGAAATCGCCTGTTACAGGCTGCATACCCTATATTATACTGAATATATCAACATCTTTTCATTCCTTCTTACTAGTTTGTACTATGTATTTTTTGGGGTTCACTGAGTTGTAATTACCTTGTCACTTCCTGAGAGCCTCCTTGCCAGTGGAGATGTATAACTATACAATACCTGACAGCAAGCAAGATGAACTTCTTGAGCTTTTATGTAGCTGTAAGCCCAGGAGAGTGAAAACGTATACTTACTAACGTTACAGAGAGGCTTTTAGTGTCTGCCACTGCCTGTTTTGAACGTTGTTGTCACTACCACATTTTATTGTGGGATATTTATGCTGGAGTAGTGTCCAGTGTCATGGGAAATATCAAGCATATCACATTCTATTGGTTTCATACTGAGGTTCAGACACACTAAAAAATCTTATATATGTTTAAATGTAGTAAATAGTATGTTTTAAGGGATTTCAGACTGAGCCTATAGCTTCAAATTCTGCGACGTCTTCCTCCTTTCTAATTTAAAGACATCATTAAAAGTCACTTGAGTTGACAGCTGTGACTGGTCCAAGAAGTAATGGGCAAAATTAAATGCAATGATGCCATGTTTTTCACCCGGGGGCCACCGTAGCCGCCTCCCCTCCACACACAAACACACACACACCCTCACCCGTGTCGCCCCAGCCGGTAATGTGACAGTTGCTGGCTTGTTTGAGGACTCTCTCTTTCCTCACGGGCAGACAGGCGGGAAGAACATGACGGCTGAATGACACACACTCTCCCGGCATCTGGCCCATTGCCCCCGGCGACAGACGAACCATGGCCAGGTCGTAATCGTTGCTAGGGGAGTGGTAGCTTGGGTGGAGGATGATCTGATCGACGCCGTACTCCTCTTCGTATTCCTCAGGGACGAGGGAGTGGTAGTCGCCCACTCTAACTTTATACTGCTTGGTGCTGTTTCCGTACCTATGGAGAGGAAGAGAGGGATGGATAAAGAGAGGCCATTAGAGACAAAGGGGTGTGTGAGCAATCCCACTGCGAAACATAAACCATGAGCAATAAAATTATGAGCTATGGTTGGGGTTACCTCAGCAATAGTTCATCTAAAGCTGGAAAAAGTACAAGCATGTTACAGTGAGCTCACACAGGCATTAAATCTGCACTTGTTGCCTATGAGAAGTGGTAGATTTTAGTTTTTTCCCCAATATGTTAAAGGGTTCCTAGTGTTATTCTTATTTGACACTTTAACCCTAACCTTATTTAGACTTCTCTTGTGGATTTTAAGCTATATTTTCTATTATGTATGTGTTTTTCTTCCTCCTGGTGCTTATAAAAAATTCATATGCTTAATCAGACAGGCCTAAAAGCTTTCCTCAAGAACCTAAACAACTCTCTATTTTTCTCTGCTGTGCCTCCTTTTTCAACACAACATTGTTGTTGGGCTTTCAAACATTTGATCAATTCACGGTAAATAATGACTAAGAAAGGGTTGCACACCCCTTGCACTACTTCTAGGGGCTGAAATATTGAAAACTTGGAGAGAGAATAAGCACCGGCAAGAATGATAACAACACATCTATCATTGTGTCTGTGTGTTTATGTTTTAAACTGACTCATCGGTTGGGATAATGAAGTCTTTTCCATGTTTTCCATTTACTTGTTGGCTGTTTGGCCTTTTTGAAGTGGAGAGAAAGAGAAAGGAGGACGAGGGTAAGTCAGGGACAAAGGAGAGGGAGGGAGAAGGGAGAAGAAAGGGGAGAGGAGTGAAGGAAGGAGGCCTTTCGATCGAGCCAAGTCTGTGTGTCCAGTTACAACTGGTAGAGTGTTTCCGGAAAGATCTCCTGACCCGGGAATGCCACGACGTTCCTGGTAGAGCAGAGACACTGCCGACCAGTCCTTCACGTACAGTACATACTTGCCATGAAGGCAAAATGTCAGGATTAGAATGGGGTTTGAATGTGTCGCATAAGTTACTTTTCACAGTGTTGTTGTTGCTAAAAGCGGTTATTTATTTGCTGGAGTTGAGTTACTGTTGGAAACTCGCCAGCTGTCCAACTAAAAGGTATAAATAGGTTTAATATGTTGACAGCATGTGACTGACCTGAGGTCATATTTTATGAACCTACTAATCGTAATGGTGGTGTAAGGGATAAGGTAACATGACCGTGTCAGTTACATCTGGTAGTTGCACCTTAACGTGTCATTATTAAATGATCCGTTCTAATTAGAACAAGCCGAACTTTCTATGCCAACTTGTTGATATATTTTGTGTGTCTGCGTAGGTGTATTTGTTTCTTTGATGCTTCGTGTGCTTGTGTGTGTATAACTCTATTTTGGTTACCATGTAAGAAAGGTGACACTGTTAAGTCGGAAGTTCCTATCTTGGTCTGCATGCTCTGGCTTGCATTCAGCAAATTGCTTTTCAAAGCTGTCATAGCTGAAGCTAACAGCTCGGAGCACTGAAGACTGATATGTGATTAGGCAGGCAAAAGCACTTTGTAATGGCTGACCTTTTCTGTCTGTTTACAATGTCTATGAAAACTAATATACTAAAAATATTTCTGTCTTGTCTTACAGTTTTTTCTAAACGCTTAAAGACCAACAGTGATTCTTGAAGGAGTGTCTGAAATCATTTACACTTATAGCCAATGTATTAACCACGTGTGCCAGAGGGAATGCATGTTCTTGACACTTGACACACGCTTGTAATATTATAACACACTTTTTGCAACAACAACAAAAAATAATGTAACCACAGCTGTCTGCTTTACAATAGGTTCGCAACTCAATTCCACACATCTAGTAAAAACTGTTGGTCTCTGCATCGCTACATTTGGTTCAGCTCAAGACAACACTGAATATGATGTGGATGAAGTCTCATAATCCATAATGAAGGCAAGACTTGGCCGCATATTTTTTCTGACACAGGAGAGAAAAAAAGGATCTCTATTTCTATGTATATGCTGGAACAGACTACTTGAAAGAGTTAGGAGAGGTTTGCAGAATATTTTGGTTGTTTGGTGTAAGATTTTGTGTTTAGTATGAGAGTTTTGCAAAAATAGCCTACATTTTGCCAAAGCAAAAAAAATTAAAACGTGGTTTTTAAGTGTGCAATTAAGATATCTCTTAGCAACAATACGCATCTCTCAGAAATAACTAGGAAAGTGTTGTGCTACATGTTACTGTACAATTTTTGTGTCGATCTGCAGCAGTCAGCAAAATGTCACTATTGTAAGACATCAATCTGAATCAGACGGATGAATTCCATGAAGCTATCAATTATTAAAACCCATTGAATATAAAAAGGAAAGCCTGTGGCAGTAGGTGAGTGAGCACCGCGGTTATTAAGCACACACTGACATATAACTGATTTGTTTGGATAAAGCCAATCATTTATTTACTCCTGCACAAACAAGCATTCAACCACAAGAACAATCAGTTAAAGACACTGGTATGTTTGAGGCAGACTATTATGGCTACTATAGTGCCTACTGTGCAGTTTTAAATGAATTGCCATTGTTTGTAGAGAGTCAGAGTAAAATTCATTATTTCAGTCTGCAATTACCCTGCCGGTCAAGCAATCACACTGTTTGCATTAATCAGTCCTAGAAGTCCTGATTGCTACATCCCAAATGGGTCTTAATTTGCAGCACAGCACAGCTGTATGTTTCCTGTGCGTGTCATTTAAAGGAAGACGATGTACAAGTCTCATTGCAGAGTAGAGGTTCCTGCATTAGAAGTATATCTTTGGCAGTGGAAAGGGCCTGGGAATGGCTGTAGAAATGGCACAGCAAAGGATTTAGTGAATGACCACTTCCTCTTTAATGTGGAAACATTAGGATTTATAGAGGTAGAGCTGCCGGGGCCTGTAAAGAGTTCTGATTTTCCCAAACTCAAATGCTGGAACTAAAACTTGGTAATGCGACCAAAAGATATTATCCTTAAAATACAGTCTGACAACCTTACATGTGCTGCATAAATATCAAATGCAGACTCTGGGTTAGTGCCCTCACAAAGCTCAACTTTCTCAGCTCTTCACAAATTTGCTAAGTGTCTGTATAATTCATTTTCTTTTCTTTTTCATTTGTTTTTCTTTCTGCTTCCTGTTCTGCTGTATGCATTAGGTGATTGATTCTAAGTTGGTGGTACCATGTGGGGGCCCCCAGACCAGATGAAGTTGAGATGAAGTAATTCTGGCTGTCTCCTTGCTTCCTCCACCACAGCCAAACCACCACTGATCATTACTCCGATGTAATGGTTCTCATTCCTCTGTCACAGTAAAATATACTGTGGAGCCGTAAATAAGTGGTGTGGTGCGGGTGTAGCTGAAACTACTGGCAGAGGGAAATGTATGTATAAGCACAGCTACATTTCCATGGATAAAGATAACTTCAAATTTAAGTATGTTGTCCAAACAGTAGGTAGATGCGCTGGTGTACGCACCAAGCAGCAATATCCAGGGCTGAAAAATGAATCTATCGCAAATTGACACCGCCTGCAGTTCCTTATATGGCCACTTGAGGCTAAAGTGAGTCAGTCACCATAGGCTCCCGATAGGGCAGCTCTTAAATTGGTTTGAAGCACAAGATTATTGCATTTCTATATTGTAATTTGTGTGTTTTAATGTATATTTCTTTCTTTCCATTTGTAGAATGTGAGCTACAGACTTTTATCTATGAGATTTGGGACATGTGAAAAAAAAAAACAATGGCCAAGATCGAAGAGGTGAGATACTTGCCGTGTGTTTTTGAAGGTTTAGAAACAGTAACGTGAAATTATTCTATTATTTAACATAACCTTTCAAACTGTGACAGACATGCAGTGTTTGTGTGAGTAGATGTTCTTGTGTGTGTTTGTTTGACCTCTTGAAGCAGTGTGCCGAGGTGAGGACCCAACATGTGTCAACGAGAGTCGCTCCACACACCAGCCTCCCATCTCCTCGAGATCCTCGCAAACGGATGGCAGCCTGCCACGGCCAGCCGCCCCTGCAGACGTGAACACACAGCCAGGCACGCACAAAAACACAGACACAAACGCACAAGCAATTATAAAAGTGCAAAGATATACTATAAAGTACTATAAAGTCTGTACGTACTTTATCCAAATATGATTTATGTGTTTGTTGGAAGGACAGTAAACATAAGCATACCTGGCAGAACAAGTTTACACGCAGCTTGTATAAGTGTAAACATGCATGATATTATCTAAACATGCACACACACAAACACACCAAGTACTTTTTGGTTTCACATCTACCCATAAATGTGATGGCACACAATCAGTTGGATATAAATCTACATAAATGTTGCTTTTCTCTCTGTTTATCCAAACCTCTTTCTCTCTCTGTGTCTCTCTATAACACACAAACACACAGCAGAACAGATAAAGTAATGGATTTTCTTGTTTAACTTTAGTGAATATTTCTGTGTTGGCCAAGCACACCTGTGTCTCTGAAGTGTAAATCACTGTAGATGACAAACTCCCATTCTACGCTTATATTCTTACTCACTTGCCTGCTTCCATTTAGTCACACACAGTTTGGAAGTACACACACCGGGATTTCTTTGCCTCTAGCTTCAGATCACCTGTTTTCCATCAAAGTCTGGTTGACTTGAAAATGTGTCCAATATTCTTTATTCTACGTCTCTGGCAGGCGTTCTCTGCGCTGCCATTAATCCCTTCTGTCCCTTCAAGCTTACCTCAGAGAGTTTTCTCCTCCTATGATTCGCCGCTGGCGGGTGTGTACGAGCCGCAGACCGCAAATTGAGTTGACAGGATCTGACAGAGACAAAAGAGGAACCGTTGGGTGTATATACATGGAAGTGTGTGGGAGGGGGATGATTGTAAAACCATACATTCGGGCTCACATATTGGTCTTATTAAATATTTAGACTGATCGAAAAAATAATAATGTTTGAAATTCATCTTTCACTGCTACCTCTAAGAACGAAATGAAGTAAATTAAATAAATGAGAGATCATTTTCATAGTCTGATGTTAAAATCTACAAATATAGGTAAGTGCTTTTTCAGAAGATGTAATTTATCATAGTGAAGAGACAGAACACCCTCCTGCACTAGTTTGACTTTCCGCAGTATGTGCAGTTGAGAAATGGAAGTAATAGCATGTGTGCAGGTAACGGATAGCATTGTGTGAGCCTGCCGTGATGTGTGACAGACAGGGTCGAGCAATAACATTGCTCTCTCCATTTTACCATCTGGAAGCACACACACTGAAGTCCTCATACAGTCTTACCTCCTGACTCTTATTTAGTCATTTGTTTCTCATTAGTTTTCAGTGTATGTCACATAATGGAAATGTTTGCTAAACACACCGTAGTCTCCTGCATACTCAAGGCACACTCAGATCTATTTTTCTTGAGTAAAAAACAAACCTGACTGACCTTTGACCTCTTTGTAGCTGGGCTGCAATTCACCATAGTCACAGATGACCCCGGCGTCCTCACTGTGGCGACAGTTGTGTGTACCGGGTGCCTGTTTGATGCAGTCCGCTAAGGAACGCTCCTCACCGCTACACTTCACATTGTCCACGTGGATGGGCCCGGTCCCTTCCCCAAAGTATGCCATCACACGGGCCTTTGCCACCCCACTGTGGAGGATATAGACGGGACAAAGAACACACAGACAGTTCATTTCCATTGTTTTATTCTTTATATTAGACTGGAAAACTGTCAACTGAACTGAACTGACAAAAAAAAAACTTCATATGAGGCTGGAGATAAAACAAAGCCAAGCTTATAATGAAAAGCATTAACTATTTAAAAAAAGCAGGCTAGTAACATATTCAATAATTTACAAAACAAACAATCAAACAACAGTTAAATCAGAAAACCAAGGGAAAGTCAGCCCTGAGAGGCTTTTTAAGAAGAGTTGTTTGAATTGGATGATCTTCTGTAATCGCAAGCGTTTGGGCAAAGACAGCATATACTCGGCCTCCATTCACTTTAAACTCAGCTCTGGGAACGTTTAGTAGACACTACTGAGCTGACCTGAGAGACATTCAGTTACTATATGGAGACAACAATTCACCAAGGTGTTCGGGCTTCACCTAGAGCCTGAAAGGTAATAACTAAAATGTTTTATTAAACTGTAAACTCCACTGGTGGGCAGTGGAGAGAGGTCGACAGTGGAGTAATGTCTTCCTCGCACTTTGTTTTTGTTGAACTAGTTCCACATGAGCTATAGCTCCTTGTCACAATCTAAAATCTAGCTGTTTTGTTAAAATTCTGATGAGATAAGAAGTGCAGGGTGTGTATGCCAGATATTATTAGAGCTTTTCTGTTTTGTTGATTTGAAAAAAAAACTTCTTTAATTAAGTACTAAGAAACCCTATTATATATATATATTTCGACTTGTGTATACACTATGTATCTTTTCCAACTTACATTAAATCATGTCACAAACAGAAACCTTCAGAGCTGAATACTTGGCTGCCACTTCTTTCTCTGTCTGTATATAAGCATATAGGAGGTGATGACATGTTAGTATAGATGTTATGCTTTGACATTCTCTGGCTGTGACGCAAACCAGGTCAAACCACTTTTACCATCTGATAACAGAATTTATATCACTTTCTCACCTCTGACTTTAATTAGCAAACAGCTAACACACAGAGGCCTGCAGGTTGTGGTTATGCGTGCGTGCCTGTGTTGACTGTAACTGTGATTTTAATTAAGATTGATAGATAACCAACTGAGAACATCTCATGTTGCCTCCCTGGGGTTTGATGGGTGGCAGGTCTTGTGACCCCAGTCATCCAAAGGGAATCTCAAGTCTCTTATTGAGACATCAAGCATTGTGTCTGTGTCTCTAATAGCTCCCTGAACGGTACTTTGCAGGCAAAGGGTGAACCTCCAAGTCTCTTGGAATGAAGCCTACACCCTGACATCAAGCCTGCTTGGCGTGTTTCTGCTGCAGCAATCAGTAACTAGGGCTGAAACAGTTTGTATATTCATGGCTGTGTTACGGTATAGGTGTCAGGCTTCAGTACAAGCAGCCCCTTGCAGAATACATGTTTCCACATGTGCTGAGGTAAGCAAAATAAGCTGATTGGTGCAAGTCGGTCATGATATGGCAAGGTTTTATAAAAAAAAAAAACAGTTCACCCATCCCAGTGGGCAAAATGCTACCTTGGTCCCCAGCATTTAGCTCGTCTTTGACACTTAAAATAAAGTAATCATATCGGTTTGTGAGTGTTTGTTTTTTTTGTCTTCACCATATTGAACTTGAATTCAACTGTGACTTCTAAACTTGGACATGAACTGAAGTGGGACTTCTGTTTACTGTTACACCCTTAAAGTAAAACAACAGTCAGTCAGTCAAAAATGCAACACAGCATGCTTTGGATACTAAATGTTCCACTCAGAGTGGAAAGCCAAGTGTCTTCCCAGACATCATATTTCATGTCTATTGTCTGTGAATCAGGAACTAACTATAAATGTTGGAAAACTGTATTTTTACCATAGTTGACTTGGCCACTTTGTGACTTGGATATATCATAAGCTGCAGGACCCTCTTGCAGTTTGGACAAACTTCAAACAAGTCCTCAATTTAAGCACTTACTGTTTCTTTTTTGTCACACAGCAACACATTTGTAGTGTGGCTTTGAAGGCAGGCTTAAAAAGAAACCATTTCATTCACTGCTGCCCTCTGTTTTCGTATTCATCGTTTATATTTTGTTTTGATGTCCTTACTTTCACTTTCATATTGTGGTTGCTTTTGAATTTGTCTCCGATTCATTTAAAGCACTTTGAAAGTATACCTCAATTTACATGACATAGAATTGCTCCGTTTAAAGGGGACATATTATGCTCATTTTGAGGTAAATACTTTTAGAGTTTGCTTTAAGACTCTGAATATACCTGTATACTGGTCAGGTCTCCTACATCTGCAACATGGACATATTATAGATCTGGATATGGTGCTGCTGTTTTTGAGCCATTCTGGATTGATTGAATTATTGGATTGATTAAATAAGCGACATCGTCGGATTTGGTATTCAGTTCTTTTAATACATCCATGATCTGTGCTCTTGGCGTCGCTGCATATGCTTCATTGCCTATATGACCTACCTATATGTAGTATTGTTGAGACATCACAACCTTATGAAAGTTTGTTTAAAGGCGCGTGTATGGATATGGGTTGTGTGCATTCCTCTGTGGTTGGAGTGTTTTATTCTGATAATAAAATAAGTTACAGAATTGGATAACGGGTAAAACTATGGCTCAGTATAAGTCTGTCACCAAGTCACCAAAATAAATGTCCATGTATTGTTCTGTCTGTGTGTATGAATGTGTGTGTTGTTCAGTTTCATGTAGGTTCCTATTCAATGTGACACTGGGTCAAGCTGTTGACTTGGACGATACGTTGTGTGAAAGTGTCTCTGTATATGTGTATTTTGTTTTATGACCCCACAGAGCAACCTCTGACCCTCGGGGACCCGCTGTGCATTTAATGACCTTTCACCACACCCTGTGCGAGACAGAATGATGATCCTAACATGGCTTTTACACGCCTCCAACACGCTTCCCCTCTCTTTCTCTCACACGCTTATGGGCTCCAGATGTGGCTTTCATCTACACGCAGATGTGTCACAGAAAATTGGGTGGCTGAGGGATGATTGTCTCATGCTGAGCGGTGATGAGAGAGAAAATGGAGACTGTTTGTTACGGTACTGTTTTCCCTTGCCACCTCATTGCCATTGTTTTGGAAACTGGACAGTGTCTCAGAGGGAAGGGATAATGAGACACAGAGAGGATGAGATGAGGTAGTTTGCTTCGCCTCGACATATCTGTCACTGTGGATGTGTCATATGCACAATTGGCCTGCCCTTTAATTGAATGTTTATCTTGGCTCCAAAAAAAGGTCACAGCTAAAACCCCCAATAAAAGCAGCTGGCAGCAGAGGCTCAAAAGAAAGGCTTCAAAAACCTTGAGTGCACAATTTGTAAAGATTTAAAAATGAAATATAGTAATCTTTGATAATTTACAGCGTACTGTACTTTTTCCATTGTAGGTTAGCTTGAAACTCGAGACACGCATGATGAGGTGCAAACTGAAAACAGAGAAAGGTTGAGAGATGAAGAGATGACAGACAGACAAAGAAAGTGGGAGCAAGTGTGTAAGACAGATGCCAAGTCTAGTGCTGGAAGCGGTGATTGATTCTGCAAACAGAATACAGTCTGGATTCACTTAAGTGAGTGTGATGTATGGAGTGGTCACGTTGCAATGCCACAGCTCACAACTGAGCCTTTCTTCAACATGTTGCCTCTACTCCAACATCCTGACCAGGACTGAAAATGAGATGATAGGCAGAGAATTATTATTAGAATTATTAAGAAAAGTACCTATAATGTATATATTTGCATTATTTCTGAGATTCTGTATCTGCAGAGACCCTGCCATCTGCCTGTATTTTCTCTTTTCTTCTGTTTTGCAGTGTTTGTCATTAATTGGGCCTCAGCAAAGGCCCCACATGAGTGTGTAACCACCAGCCACAAACAGTGCGTGCAGCACGTTCTCATTCCTTTGTCGGCGTAAAACACGAGAAACCCGACGCAGAGTCTGTGTGATACAAAGTGGTGGTAACTGATGACGAATGAGTTGTTACAACGTTTTCTTTTCATGGTTTTCCCCGATTCTTATCTCTCCTCTGCTGTGTGCTGTCGGGGTGTGCACACACGGCAGGATAAATCGTGTGTTTTTGCTGCATTCACTGAAAACCCGACAAAGAGACACCTTCCCACAGAGCTGTGCAGCGGTGTGGATGTGCTTGTTTGTGCTTTAGCATGTGCCGGAATAAACAAAACAATCACAAATTAATGTTTTAGGCCTCTGATTCACAGCTGACTAAAACCAGAGGCTAAAATTAGTGGAGTAAACAGGACAATACATGCCCCTCAACTGTACTTGAGTGAACGCACTTAGTTATATTCCAGTAACTGTATATAATTTATAAAAAAACATATTGGATGTGGCTGTAAAATGCATCCATCTCTTCCAATTTCATGCTAATCTTCCCTCCTCCCAAATGAACCTTAATCAGGAAGCAGTGCGTGAAAATAGCCACTTCCAACAGCTTCGCCTGCCCATATGGAAAGCAATATAAATCAAAGAGGCTACTCCAACACACATGCACATATATTACATACCTGTAACCCAACTGCCGGCACACCACCTCAGCATCACGATCAGTCCATCCATCATCACATACGGTCCCCCATTGTCCAGACAGGTAGATTTCCACTCGGCCTTCCCTCGGGCTCTCTCCTCCCACAAGCTTTACTGGCACACCTGAAGAAAACACATACACACAAACGCAATTTAGACCGACTACACAGAGTCACCCTGCTGGTACAGATTTATTCCTGATTCTGAAGTGACCCCTAAACCTAGAAATACTGCACACACATTCCCTAACAAACCTCATCCTACAGGCTAGCGTGTCTCGTGAACAGGACATGTGCACTCATGTTTCCTCCAAATGAAGTAGCTTGAACACCTGTCTGTTTTCATGCATGCAACCACTTGTGTGTCCAGAAGGGGAAATTGTTGCAATCCTGTCGCTACAGAAAGATCATTTATTTTCATTGCCTCTCTGTTTTTCAGACGCTCCCTCTCTTGTTCTTTCTCTCTCTCAAAAGCTATTCTCTGACACTGGTTAATCAAATCAGTCTGGGCTTTAGGTTTAAACAATCCATCATCATTTGTCTGCACACAGATGCCCAGACATGCACACACACACACACACACACACACATACACACACTAATCTCATTTACGTGAATGCCAATGTCTTTTCCATGTGTGGATAGCGTCAGGATCAGTTTACACTCTTGCCAATGTATTTTTATATTATAACAGTGGTTGAATGTAACTACATACATTTACTCAAGTACTGTACTTAAGTATAATTATGAGATACTTTATTTGAGTATGTCCCTTTTTATGTATTTTATCTATTACATTGATGGCAAATATTTAACTTTTTACTCCAGTAAAGAATGACACATAATATGATGTATGCACATATAATCAGATTACACACTATAATGAATCCAGACTACATTTGAAAAAAAATGCAAATAAATAAAAGTAACTCAGTAATTATCTCAGATTAGTTGATTACATCTTTGATTACATCTTTAAAATATGGCCATTTTTCATTAATGAAACTTCTTTGATTTATGGATACTGGCCTTTGTATAGCTTTTATTTACATGAAAGATTTAACGTTTTTGTAACTCAATTTTTTTGTGCCTGTCTCCATTTTTCAGTATGAGGTGCATTATCTTTAATGTGTAGTTTTAAATCATTAGATATTCATCCAATGGATTCTACAACTAATTACACACATTGCCACCTAATTTGTATTCAGTTACTGAATACTTTTCAAAATAATCCAACCCAATGCTGACAGTAATACAATCATTTGTAAAGTCAAGCCTATTGAGTTGAATGACATGCTGCATTCAAACCACATTGTGCTGCACATAAGAACTGTCAGAGGGGGAGACTGAAGTAGGGAGAGGTAATTGTGGGAATGTTTACTTCTTTGTTGGTGTTGGCTATTGAGGAAATGCTCATCTTTGTCCTCTCCCTTAAACATACAAACACTCTCTTGGCACACACACACACATGCACTCACACGCACTCACACACTTGCTGCTCAGCTACAACTCTAATGTGATGGTCTCTCACAACAGAGTGAAAGTGAGGGAGAGAAAGAGAGAGAGAGTTCAAAGCAAAGCCCGGCTTATCTGCTTTTCCTCCTTTTCCAAAAACAACATAAACCAATCTGCCTGTGGCATGTTGTGCGGGAAGGAGGGATTTGCATATGCACATAAACACTCAAACAAATGCACACAAACAAACAGACACACAAATGTTATGTAGTAATGACACAATTCTTTAGTGGGTGTTCAAGGGGGGAGCATGTCCCTCAGGCTCTTGCCAAAAAAACATAAGCTACCTAAATCCAACTTATCATCACTTAGGGAAAAAAACAAAAACATGATGTATCCTCTCTGTGACATTCACCAGACTTATCTGTTACGTTCAACATCAAGACAAATTCAGAGAATTGAGCAGTTCTATGAGGTGAAATCTGAGCCTCTGCTGGCTCCATCCAGCACTGTGCTAACACATCTTTATTGCTGTCTGGAGGCTATAGGTATGAGCTTGATTAATGGTGCTACCATTCAACTCTTCCTCCCTGTTTTGGTGAGTAGAAACACTGCTGAACCATTCTGTCTCTTCTTATAAAGAGGTAAGTGGAGTGTTATTTGTGTCTGGCAACTTATCAGCCCACTGGTGTCTGATATAGTTATAGTTTTGGAGTTAGGAGCAGTGAGGAATGGTGGCATGAGAGACACTTACTTAAGGTCCATTTAATCATAATGACTTTACAAGCGACCCAGTTATTAAAGCAGGACAAGCCAACCAACAGCTGTGCCTATTAGACTTACATCATCCTCTATCTGTCTCTTGGAGAATGTTGGCCTTCCTCTTCTAAGTTAGATTACATCAAATTGACCGCAGCTTGAGTTGGGCAGAGATCTTAGAAACAGATTTAAGATCAGCTTGCACTTCCATTACCGGTTTTATTAAGTGACAGGAAATTATATCAGGGCTTTCATCATTTGGTTTCCTGTTCTTTACTGCCTATAAAGTGTGAGTGCTCTTGGAGCAGATTTTAAATTCTACAGCCCTTGTTTTAAGATAACATTTTTATGGATAATTATATGTCATTTAATCTCAGTTATTACAAATTCTATCTATCAAAAATTGCTTGACAAAGAACAAGAATTTAGAAGGTGATTATAGACAGAAAAGGAGTGCGATCAGCAAATAAAGACAGGACTTATTTCAATAAACATGTTTCTATAATGATGTGTTCTTAAAAGAGACCCACGAAACCTAGTCGGCAAGATATTCCAGAGTTAAAATGGGCCCAGATGGCAAATGCTGAAAGTTTTTATTCTCCATCTGGAAACCACTAAAAAGGAACAGCGAGGGGATCTCAGGCAGAAGTCAGCTTATATGGGGTAAAAGGTCAGTAGTCAGAAGCTTACCGCTAATCCTATAACAGTGATTAAATACACATTCAAGTCAACTGAAGCACGTGGGTAACTAGTGTAGAGATGCTAAAAAAGTGGTTTGTGGGCTTTATAGTTTTTTTAAATAACTCAAAAATGTTTCAATTTCTATGTATCGTTTCTCCATATGTATCTAACCACATTTCTACGCTTACATTGAACCGCTCTCGCCTTTTCGTGGTTTCTATGTGACCTTTAAAGTTCTAATTGCAAGATACAATTCTGCCTTACTCGTTGGAAGACTCTCTCCATTGCGATCAGGGCTGCATGCGATGTTAACATCTTCATGGTGTGTGCAGTCATGACGGAGCCACTCCTTCCTCTGGCACAGCAAAAGACTCGGCTCCTTCCCGGTGCAGCTCACATCATCCAAAAGAATGGGACCTGACCCCACTCCGAAGCGTGGGACAGGGGTGATGTCTAGTCCTTCAGAAGGGAGGGTCTCGCCTAATCTGTCAGGTAGACATATACATACACAAACACATTTATTTAATATGTACTGAGAGGGCTTGTTTTGTACCTGTCTGCCGGCATGAATACTTTACGTTACCTGTAACCAAGTTGTCGACACACGACTTGTGTGTTAGAGTCTGTCCAGCCGTCATCACACACCGTCCCCCAATGACCATGGTAAAATACTTCTAAACGTCCCTCAAAGCTGCTCGGGCCCCCGACCAGCCTAAGAGATCCATCTGTAATGAAAGAGAAAGACAGGGTGTTAGGTATGCCCTTACTAATACATTTCAAATATTAGCTTTCTAAAAACACAATAAAACTATATTTTCTGCTGGCTTATAGCTAAAACAATAGCAACAAAAAGGCTGTAAATCACATTTCAATCACCCTGACAAAACTGTGTCCGTAGACAGGATTCAGTCCTTAACACCTCAGCCTTCACACATTGGTCAGCTGGCACACAGAACCTTTCCCACATTGTTTGCTCAGGCTGAGTGGCCTTCATATTTTTGGACCTTGCAAACATATGCTCTCCTAAAAGCACCCCTCCAGTGTCTCACTGGCTCCAGGAGTGAGCTTATGTTGGAGAGGTAGCGTTTTCACCTTGCACCTTTCTCACTAAACCAATTCCCAGACTTCTTCTAAAGAGATAGTTTGACTTGTTATAGCAGGAAGAATGCAGGTATAACTAACGGCATTAATGATTGTTCAATTCAGTTTAGGCACTCCAATAAACCAGTGCCCAGTACCAGAGTCAATCATCATTCATGCCATCAGTTGACAAGTCACAATGTCTGGCTAAAAATCTGCCTACAGTCAATTGTCTCCAACAACAAAGCTTAAGATGGTTAGGGTTACATGCAAGTGTTTCTGTAAGATGTAACAATGGATTGCTAATGCTGAGTCCGGTGTTCTACCTGTAAGAGGGCTGCAGGACACTCCAGCATCTTCAGCGTGCAGACAGTTGTGATCCCCCCAAGCACTTTTTGGACACTGCTCCAGGGTGAGCTCATTGCCTGTGCAGCGCACCTCGTCCAGCCACACACGGCCTGATCCCTTGCCAAAATGTGCTTGGCCCCATGCCCTCGCCACACCGCTGCAAAGAAAAGAGCGGGTACAGAAGAATAGAAGGATTGGTTTGCAGCAATACTGATGAATTAAAAACAGATGTACAGACCGGTCATGGCTGACTTACAAAATACAGGTAAGAGGATACAGTGTTTTTAATCTAAAACTGAATGGAATAATATTATTGTATTTCAAATCAATTTTTGGAAATTGCTTGCCATCCATATCCGTGCATAAATAAACATTGCAATAACCAACACCACAGTGGCACACACAAAAATTGCACGCACGAACATTCGCCGAGAGTGTAGTGTTGCTAAATATGCATATCTCTGTGGTACCAGAATTCATTCAGGAACAATGAGCCTGATTCATTATCTGACCCCCAGATGTTCTTTACTGCTCACTCCTCTCTCTGTGTGTGTCCGAATGGAAAGAATACTTCTCATACTTTTGGAGACAGAGGGAGAGACAGAGGGCCCGACACCCACAGTAACTCATCTCAGCTTCCTCGTCCATCTTTCCTTCACACTTCTCTCTTTTTCTCACTCTCATAATGTATTTCCTTTATGCTAATCGCTGGTTGGAATTAATGTTAATATGAACATTAATATGCGTGCGTGTGTGTATGTGTGGCCCTTCACCTCAGGCCCAGTTGTCGACACACCACCTCTGCATCGCTGTCATCCCATTGGTCGTCACATATGGAACCCCACTGCCCTGCATGGAAGACCTCCACCGTGCCCTCTGACTGCGATCGACCTCCCACCAGCCTTATAGGAAGAGTCACTGCCGCTGAAACGAACACAAGCAGACAAAAACTTTTCATTTTATTTTCCTTCGCCAATGCTTTTTCCCAACACAACAAGTGTATTCAATGGAAAACGTGCAAGAAAAATGAAAGTAAATCGAAAATCAAAGATGCTTCTCTTCTTCAAGTGTTACTTTTGAGACAGTAGGATATAAAGGCAGGTTTTTTTTCTTTAATTCTTTATTTTAATAATGATAATAATATCTTAAATGTATACAGCGCCTTTCAAGAAACCCAAGGACGCTTTTAATCCCTAAATGATCTGACAATCTGACAGCTCATCTGCAGGCCTGGCCACCATAGCCAATAAAGCTCCAAAGTTAAGCTAAATTTTGGCAAGGGAAAAATAGACATGAACATTTTCAAAGGTGTCCCTTGACCCTTGACCTCAACATATACCCATGAGTCTCCCTTTAACAGACATGCATATTGTTTGCTAATTTCAGGCAGTTCAGGGCAAAAAGATGCAGATCTTTCTCATGCAGTATAAATATGTTATTTTGACCTATATCTTTTAATATTTGTGCATATGGGGATGCCTAAGCTGTGAAGGAATTGCATAAAATGGCCTTTTACCTACTCCTGATTATCCTCAGTCCCCCACCACTCTATTAAATGGCAAGAGGTTCAAATACATATAAAGGGGAATTCTAAAACTTAGAAGGGTCATAATATTGTTAAAGGATTAGTTTTCAAATTTCTTTATGTTCTTCCAAACCCGTCTGTTCATTATTACTATAATTCCCCACGAGCAGTGCCTACCCTGCTGCTGTGTACAAGTGATGGCTGCAGCCAGAGAACATTCCCCTCCATTCCAGGCAGTCTTGGGACACTGGAGCAGATCTGGCTCCTCTCCCTGGCAATGCACCGCCTTCCAATGGAGCTTGGCCATGCTTGGACGAAACAGGGGCATTGCGCGTGCACGACCAGAGATCCTGGAATGAGATCAATAAGCAAACAATGACTTTTAGTCATTTAAATAAATACTTTTTTAAACCCACAACTGACATGAAACAGCAGACCCAGTCTCAATTGATGATGGGACAGCAATGCTCCCTCACTAATCGAGGGGGGTGCTGGCAAGTGGAGTGGAGGCCCAGGCAAGCGGGCCATTCAGCAGTGTGAAGCTGCGTGTTGCTTGAGACTTTGAGATCAGACGCAAGCTGTTTGTTTTTCTCCTGTCTGGAGGGAGGGTGTATTAACTTTCCTCAATTCTGTGCGTTTTGTTCCTGTTTAGTCTGAGGTGGTCAATTTACTTTAGTTAGCACTTTCTATTTAGAAAGCAGTTTTCAGTTCAGTTGTTATTTCATTGTGATTCATTCATTGTGACAAACTGAGGACGTTACATATTTCGGGGGCTCGTCCAGGATTTGAAAACGGGGCCTCTTGCAAGTATGGATAAATAGAGAGATAGATACTTTATTTATCCCGAGGGAATTCAGGGGGACATGCTATCTCATAGAGTGGAAGCCCACTGGCCTCCTCCACTTGGACTTCACTTTATTAAACTAGCCCGTCCCTTGATTAGTGAGTGAGCATCAGTGTGCTCAACTACTCATGGCAAGCCGGGAGGAGGAGCAGGAGGCGTCCCTAAAAGGTGACAAAAGAGAACAAAAAGCCACTCCAGCCGTAACATCTGACAAAAGATGTCTATGAAGATATTTGAATTAAATATAATTAGAGTTGCTTGGTACCTCATTTTCATATCATCTGATAAATCTTGCAGCCAGGCTAAGGTGGCCTTTCTGAGGAGAACGTAAACGCACGTAAAAGTAAAGTAAAGCTGTTTTAGCCTGGTAGCAGTAACCTTCGGACATCTGTATGTTCATGATCTGTCATTCCAGGGCCAATGCGGTCACCAGTTTAACACCCAACAGCTTCAATAACGGGCCACGTGAAAGTCATCACCAGCGATTCCAGCTGACATATGGCTGACATTTGCCCTCTTTCCTTTCCGCTGTGGATTTTCATTGACTCCTGTGTGAATCTGCACACACAGCCATGTATTCATGTTCGGCATGCGTGCCAACGCTGGTGTTAGTGTCAACATGTGTAGTGTGTGCACAGAACGACTCTGTTCTCCAGGGAAATAAGACACTTTCTGGAATGACTCCACCCCAGTTTATGAACACTGGCGATACGTATGATCCGTCTGCAGGCTCCCCCCGAGACCAGTGGCTGTTCTAGCATGAAAGCATCTCAAAATTCAAGAAAGTAAGACACAGTCTAGAGAAAGTGAGAGACATAGACAAAGAGAGAGCTGGTAACAAGGTAAATAGCTGAGCACTGAAGGTATTTAAATACCTCTGGGGAATGGGGGGTTGGAATGCAAGGGTCACACAAGAAAAGTACAAAGACTGTGGAAAGAGAGCTTATGTGTATGTCTGAAGTGTTGTGAAATTCTCTAACATTCCAACCAAATTTCCATTGCACTCTTAGCATATGTCGGAACTCTGTAGGCAGCTTCACTGTAGATTTATATGGCAGATGGTGATTTTACTTGCACCTGTGTATGAATACGTATGTAAGAGGGGGAGGTAGACAAAGAGCAGCAAATAGTGCATGTCTGAGCGCATGTGGGTGCATGTGTGCTCTCTTACCCTTTGCCCAGCTGTCTGCAAACCACTGCAGCGTCTTCGTCCCCCCAGTCATCGCTACAGATGGACCCCCACACTCCTCCCAGATAGACTTCCACTCTGCCATCTAGCTTGGTGCGGCCTCCTTGCAGACGCACAGAGCCTGAGATGGAGAGACGGTTGGAGAAAAGTAGATGTATAATAATACATGACATAAAATCAGGGATAAAAAATTATACATAACAGATGTGTCATGTCATATAAAGTTAAATAAGGAGGGCATAAAAAATGACAGGGAGTAAAGGTAGCAGGATGAAAGACAGGAAGAAAAGAAAAAGGGCTGAACTGGGTGCACAGCTGGGAGGCAAAAAGGAGAAAAATATCAATCCAGGTGGAAAACAAGAGGAAGTGGAAGGCAGGGTGTGTTTGATTTCATAAAGACTACAGGAAAGCACATGAACAGGCATGTAGCTGTCTGATTAATGATAGCCGTTGATGGTCTCATTGCATTTACATAACATTTCATGTGTGCAACATGATCATCAATCATGCATAAAAGGTTTGAAATTAAACTAAAACATACATCAAATAACAAGACAGATTTTCTCTAAAACAGAATAAATCCTACTTGATTTGAACAGTTGGGCTGTGGCCATATTAACGTTATAGGAAACACTGTTGCTCACTGCAGTCAATTCTGTGAAACTGCAGCTCCACTCAAATTTTTGTGTTTTTTTTATCACGATCCACAGTAAAAACATATCTCGTCCCATCCCTAGTGTGTCCTCACATCACAGCTAGTCTATAAAAAGAAAACAATGATACGGAGACAGTGCTGTTAAAAATAGCCCATACACTATAAGACAGTTAGGCAGCTGTTTAACTACAGTAAGCCCTTCTTGTTGTCTTTTTGACTATCACAGCAAATGATATATTTAGCTGTCCAAATAGCATAGCTATTTCCCCAAGAATTAAATATATTTTCTCTGTGGGTGGGCCCATATATCACTGCTATTCCATCACGATTACATTCCTTTAGCCACATCCTGATCAAGATTTGGGATTGAATGTTTTGCAGATGTTTCCCAAAGTGCACAGATGCTTCCTCATAAAATACACACTTACAGTGTGTTCATAAACATTGAAGCACCAGAATTTGGACCCCAAATATGGGCACACCCAATAAAGATGTGTAACTGTCAAAACATATGTATTAATTCAAGACTTTCTTTGCTGAACAGATCGAATGTATTCTTTAGATGAAAAAAATACATCAGTTTGACTGATGATTTCATTGCAAGCAAAAAATATGGTTTAAGAAAATGTATTTTAGTGTTTAAGTGTTTTAGTGCAAATGACTAGACCAATATGTCAATTCCATGTATCAATTACCAGAAGATAATTTACCCATGCTGTGCCGGCACACTACAAGACTAAAAATACCACAGGCTGCCTGTCTTGTGCCAGATGGAAATCCCACACTCTTCCCTTTCACCACTCTTTCTCTCTTACTTCTCTACCTTTCATCAGTCCACAGATGTAGGGCCCACGTTGCCCTCTCTTCTATATTTTAGTAACACTAGTTCAAGCCTGTGTACTTGATAGGTATTGGTTATGTGGTGTTCCCCACATTTCCCTCAAACTTCTTTTATGTGAGAGATTTTATGGATCCTGTGCTCACTTTACTCTGTTACACTGGTGATCCCTTGGGACTGTGTTATTCCCAAACACACCATACAAGCAAATACCTGTGCACTCATTACAGCACAAATGTGCTTAGACTTGCCATCTGCATACACTGTACTGGCACCTGGGACACAGAAGGTGTGTTCTGTCTAATTACTTCAGCATGGGCTTCTTAAGTTTAACACAAATGGAGCTAGTAAAAAAAAATGTTAACACAGTTAAACAACAAAAGTAAAACAGACCGCTACCTGCTCTTCATTGGATTAGTCCATATACAAATAATATAGCATGTAATAAGTTGCAGTGACCTGGGGCAGCCAACAATGAATTTAAATGATAATTATGATATGATAAATGATAATTTCAGCTCTATTGTGTCTAGTTCCAAATGTTATCCAGTCTATATATTTAAGATTATGAATCCCAACAAAATGTAGTAGTGCCGTGTGGCTGTTGGCCTGTGTGTTTACCTTGTTTACAGTCGCAGTATCCCCAGTCCACTCTGCCTTTGTGGTTCCTAAAAAAGCACCAGGGTCGGATCCTGCCGTCCGGATTGCGACAGTGATTGTGCTCTCCTATTCCTTTGCCCGGATAGCGCTCCTTGAAGCCGGCTACCTCTGTCCAGTTCATGCACCGGGTGCCGGACTCGGTGACGTCTATCGCTCCCCGGTAAAAACCCTCTTTCCCACGGCTCTGGACGCAGTCAGTGAACGGCAGGATGAATGAAGGGACGCTGCTGGAATAAGAGACGCCGCTATACGCAGCCAGAAGCGCGGCTGTTAGAGCAAGAAACGCCAAATTCATGTTAGGTCTGTGGTTGTAGAGAGCTGAAGAGCGGCTTCTAGCATCAGCAGCTTCTATCATCAGCTGAGACGGAGACGGTTTTCAGTCAGCCTCATCGCCCTGCCGTGGGACGAGAGTGAGAACCGGGAAAGACGCGGATCAATGAAAGTCCTATTTGCGTGGGCTAATGGGAAGGCAGCCCCCTCAAGGAAAATTCAATAACACATATTCGATGTCATTTCAACTTATATTACGTTT
>CAFUXE010000549.1:1153-19781 GCA_903364295.1 Serranus cabrilla | reverse complement strand
TGATAATTACGGTAAATAGGGGGGCATGTTGGTTTATAGCTTTATCCCTGGGGATCCAGTTGTGGCTCCTAAAACATTAGAAATGTCTAAAACGACCATGACCAAGATACTTATTGGTTTGCTGAGAAGCAATTTTTGTCCAGGGCTATACTTTATGACTTTCGACACTTACATTTAAAGCAATGTCCTTCAACACTAACATATTAAACTATATTTCATCTACTTTTTATCAAGTGAACTATATTAATATAGAAGTAGCCGAAAAAAACATTGGCTATAATTGGCACTGATAGAGAAGTATTCATGTTGGAGCAAAATCGGTGAAGCATAACAATTGAGATACTGCAGTTTGGCGTGTGTAGTATTTGTGAAGACAGGCAGATTTAAATGGACCTTATAGCGCCTCTAGTGTCTACAATACGGTATTATGTGATTGGAGAAGTGTATGGGAACGTCAAATAAAAGCGTCCTTCCTAGTGACATCATCTCGCCGCGTCTATTTGTTCACAAAGATGTTCACTCGTATTTAAAAACGGCATACGCCGATTTCCCCCAAGTCGGCGGAGTTAGTACTCAATTAAGCGCTCCGGTCGGCGGTTGACACACTCAAACTGGGCATTTAAGACCGCTGTGGTTGTAGAACGCTCTTCGGTAAACAAGGATGAGACAAGACCACAGCGAGTTGAAGCTTCTTCGACACTGTCAGCTAAACGCTAACTTCACTTGCGCCAATGCACCAAATGAAACCTAAGCGCCCCGGTGCTCATTACGAGTACACCCTTTGAGATTTTTAGCGGCTAAGATACACTGGTAGATTGCTGGCCACCGTTATAGCTAGCTTATCATGTTTGTATAAAAAGTGTTGATGTAACAACGATTGGTGGTACTAGTAATTAATTAGAAATCACAGCCACCGAAGAAATGAACAGTCGACTACAAGAAATTCGCGAGCGACAAAAGCTAAGGCGGCAGCTTTTAGCTCAACAGGCAAGTGGACAGTTAGCATGTTGTTGTTAGCCAGTAGCTAATCTTACAAGTTAGCTAAACTAAGCTATAACGCTATCTGGCTGCTAGACAATACACTTTTGTATAGAAAGCGCATTTTCGACTACATTGCGAACCAGGACAGAGCTCTGACGCACATTTCTATCCATGGGTGATAACTTGGTTTACATATATCCGCCAAACATTGGTCGCCCTCGAGTGGACTACAGGGACAAACAACTTCACTGTAAATGTGATTTAATTACATTAAGATATTGAAGCTGTCCAAGCTAATGCAGCTATAGTGTATATAGATATATATATATACATACATACATACACACACACACACACACACACACACACACACACACACACACAGGGGGGAAAGTTCAATTCATATTTAGAAGATGTCAGACAAGTTAGGACTGTATTTATATTGAGGGAAAAAGAGCCATCGGACGAACTGAATTCCCGTAATAAAGACATTTTGATTTGATTGATTTATTGATGTGTTGAAGCTGCAGCTACATAACCACAGTATATAATATTGAAACAGTAAACGTCGAGTACACAGATGCATTATGCAGCTTAATGGAGACAATACTTAAATATGTGACTTTGCACTGACTTTTTTATTCTTGTAAAACACAGTTGGGAGCTGAAAGCGCAGACAGCATAGGAGCGGTTCTAAAAAGTAAAGATGAATTAAAGGAGATAGAAGAGACAAGAGAAACTTGCAGGTAAGATATTATTTCAAGTTTGAAAGAAGAATTACATTCACTTACTTTCCTGCATTGAACAGCTCCCTTTATTTTAAAAAACATATTTTTGTTAAAGAAATTTGCCCATCTTACTTGTGAGTTTTGTCTTTTCATCATCAATACTGAAACATAGATTTTGTGCTTTAGTGAAACACAATGTAATGCAGATGTTTGTGTTTCGCAGGTCTTCATTTGATACTTCAGCCGCACCTTCGAAAAGGAAGGCACAGACAGAGGGAGAGGACACAGAGGAAGATGTGGAAGAACAAAAGGTAAGCAAAATGAGATAAAATCAGAATGCCTGAATAAAACATGAGAAGGAGTCGACAAAAGAAGTTTCTTCTTTTGTCGACTCCGTCAAAGAGAACATTCAATGGATTGAATGAGAGTGAGCAGATAATTAAATTCAGGACTGCATCTTATAATAATAATAATAATGGAATAGATTTATTTAGCGCTTTTCTAGGCACAGTCTCACTCTGGTGATGGTAAGCTACTATTGTAGCCACAGCTGCCCTGGGGTAGACTGAAGGAGACGTGGCTGCCATTTCTCGCCTAAGGCCTCTCCGACCACACCAATCATTCAATCATTAATACCCATTCATACACCAGGGGTAACACTGGAGGCAATGCGGGTAAGGTGTCTTCTCAGGCAGTTTGTTCCCCTGGGCACTGGAAATAGATGTGTGCCACCACCCCATATCTAACAACATTGGTTGTTAACATGCTTCAATTAAGTTTTAATGTGTTCTGGGGTGAAAAATTGATCAAATTAAATATTCAAGCACGGATGAAATAGAGGTTAAGATACTGTATGGGTGACTTTGGGGTGATTATGACATGTGGGGAGAATACAGGGGTTGATATTGTCCCTGCTTACTTTTTCAGCCTTGTTTAAAAATGATATTAACTTTTTTTCACTGTAACCTTTAATATGCTTTGTGTTTTTGTTATCCCAACTCTGTTCATTTATGTATCATTAATAGCCCCTTTGTCTTTATAAATATCAATCCAGTTGCACCCATCTACCAACCACACATGCTTCAAATAAATAAATAAATAAATAAATAAAGGTCTGTTCAGAGACAAAAAACAACCTCACTGTGTTTTTGTGTGTTAGGATGAGGTGGAGGTGCAGCAGCTGGATGAAAGCAACCCATATGAAGAAGTGTACAAGGACTCAAGTACTTTCCTTAAGGTAGGAAAACCTGCTGTCTTTTTTCTTTTTGTTGCACACACACACTCAATGTCTTTTTTTAATTACAGTGTTGTAGGAAGGAATGTTTCAGTTTTTCATTGAGGTAAATACATTGGTTTCTTGCATGTATGAAGCTGCTACATAAGAAGCTAACTACAAAAACAGGTGGTAATAAGTCCTTGATGTTGGTATTGTTTTTGTGTAAGTTACCAAAAAAGTTGATAGCCATTACCTTGTTGGCAAATGCAATTTTCAGTGGTAATGCAGAAAGTATTTGTAGGAGAACAGCAGGAAGAAGAGCTTTTTAAAAATGTTTAGTCTAAAAGGTGTTCAGATTTGGCCATGCTGCTTTGCAAATCATTCAAAGTAGTTTTGGAGCAGGAACTAAGTGGAATAAAGTGCTGTTTACTGAACATGCTTTAAGCCTTCGAGTAATGTATGTGGCTTTGTCTTTAGAGACTGATTGCATTTTAGCATTTTTATTTTGAATTATTAATTGAATGGAATGTATAACTCTATTACTGTTTGTTAATCATGTTCATGTTCAAAAATAATGTTTTGTTCCAAAAGAAAAATAAGTGTCAGCCTGTTTGTTATAATTTTGCACCTTTCATTTTCCAAGGTTCTATATAACAGCTTTATTGTGGATCTTTTGAATGTGTTTGTGTACAAGTCTCATTTTCAACAATTTAATAATAATGATAAACAAAAAAAGTAAGACATAAACCAGACAGCACTGCATATCTTTGCAATTTCCAACTCACTGAATTTCAGATGGCTTGGTGATGCTAAACATATTCTAAAAAAAAGTTATATTCAACCGGATTTGCAAAATGCTCTGGGTGGACTTCTTGGCCAGGTATGGTGCAATATGAAAACCTGTGACGTTTAACTTGAAAGACTAAAAAAAGCCCAAGCAGTCAGATAAAGATTTTACTGTGAAATTACCCAGTGTGCAGCGAGTGACATCAGCCATTCATACGTCAAACCATCGACCATTACAATAAATAAGTCTGGTTTTAAGAACTTACTAACTGTTCGGCAGGTTAAATCTACAAAAGTCTGAGTAAAGTTAAAGGAATGTTAGCGACATAGCGACAATGTTAGGCACATGAGTCGCTTGGCATCAACCTGTAATACCAGACTGCATTGAATGTCACAACCAATAATAACAGGTTAGAACAAGTGTAATGATGGACGTGAGCCAGAGTGTGCAGAGTGATTTCACTATGGGAAAACTATTCATGCATAAGCAGTGACAATGGGTGACTAAAAGCTTTAACCACAACAAACACAAAAACATAACATGTAATTATAATACACATTTTGTTGCACACCTTTGTTCAAGTGAAGAGTATGCAATGCAACATTTTATGTAACATTTTTATTTAGAAAGTTTTGTTTCCGTTATATGATAAATAAAAGTTTTAAAAAGGTTTTTTATATATTGCAGATATTCCATTGGAATGTGCAGTTCCATGCATAAAATATGTATTAAAATGCTTGAATACACATTCAGCCATTCATATGTATGTTGTCGCTGTTCTTATTACCTTTTTTTCTGCTCATTGTATTTATCTTATTTTTTTCATTAATTGATTTTCAGGGTACTCAGAGTTTGAACCCTCACAATGACTACTGTCAGCACTTTGTGGACACAGGGCACAGGCCACAAAACTTCATCAGAGATGTTGGTAAGTGTGCGCGTTTGTGTATTTGTTTTATGTTCATGTGCATGCTTATGTCTGCTTCTGACCTCATTTTCCTCTGCGTTTCAGGCTTGGCTGACCGATTTGAAGAATACCCTAAGCTTCGAGAGTTGATCAGACTGAAGGATGAACTCATCTCCACCACCAACACCCCTCCCATGTATGTTAAATGATGATGTGAATGTTAGAGCAAGTATTTGTCTGAATGTAAATGTGAATACACCCTGACAAAATTACCTGAATTAAGAAGGCCAAGTTGAGATCAAGTCAGCTATTTCAAAAGCAAGGCTTGCTCTATTTAAAGTTGTGTGTGTCTGTGTGTTTAGGTACCTCCAGGCAGATCCAGAGCACTTTGACCTGCAGGATTTGAAGTGCAAGTTTGATGTAATTCTGCTTGAGCCTCCCTTAGAGGAATACTACAGAGAATCAGGCATCAGCCACACTGAACGTTTCTGGACCTGGGATGATGTATGTATGCATGATATGACCAATAGGCCAAAAGAAAGTTATAAACTCACATTTAT
The DNA here is from genome assembly GCA_903364295.1 of Serranus cabrilla. NCBI lineage: Eukaryota > Metazoa > Chordata > Actinopteri > Perciformes > Serranidae > Serranus > Serranus cabrilla. Next base: position 14,602 of record CAFUXE010000549.1, on the reverse strand, counting down.
TAAAGTAAGCAATGATAATAAATGCAAGTTGGGGTGGAAGTCAGTACAGGGATGCATGGAAGTGTATGAAGGCTGTATAGTCAAATATATATAATTAAGATCAGAAGACAGACTTTGTTGGAAGATATCTCCCCTTACCCTGCTTGATCTTGGACTTGATTTGTGCCAAGTGCCAACGTTTTAATTCCAATCATTTATATTTTTATTTTAATCCTCTGGGCACTGAAATGTGTCAGTGGCTTTTACATGCATGTTTTCTTTACAAAATAGTCCAAAATAGCATAATGTACATTTTTGCACATTTTGGATTTTCACATTTCCAACAGTCCTTGAATGTATCATGTGAAAAACAGTAAATATGGTAAAATTGTGATATTTATCAAAAGGAAGCATAAAAGTGCTTTGTGAATGTTATATTCACTCAGTGTGGATTATTGTGGCTGTTTTACCTCACTCTTTTCCTTTTCTTTGATGCTGTAGATCATGAAGCTGGAAATTGAGGAGATATCATCTATACGTTCCTTTGTCTTTCTGTGGTGTGGCTCTGGTGAAGGCCTGGACCTGGGCAGAATGGTAACACGATTCCTCATTTAGTCAAAAGCACACATTAAATTACAGGCAGTCTGTTGCTCTGTGTTCATACACATCTCACATCCTTAACCACTTTCATACGGTTTTGCAACTTAAGTTACTTTTAGCACCACATACTTTGATGTCGAGCAACTGTTTGCGTAATGTTATGACAATAGCTTTGAAAACCTTACACGTCAGTTCATACCAGACTATTCAGGGCCTAAACCTCTCTGCAGAGACATCCCCGTGTCAGTGTTGCTTTGTTAAAGGGATGTCTGTTTCCATTGTGACGTATGCCCTCTTTGAGCATGTCATTCGCACTGAGTCGCAATGTGACTCTCCGTGTCAGAAAATAGATTTTGTGTTTTTTCAGCCTTTAGCAGTGCAGGTATGTCAGTACAGCATTTTTGTGTTTAACACTTCCTTGATTCACACTGAGACGTGGAGTGCCCAGTAGATCTCTCTGTACTCTTTAATAAAAGGCATACAAAGCCAATAAAAAAAGTTTCCCCCAATGCCTGTCCTCTGGGCCACAAGGGCAACAGACATACATTTTTATTGAAGCAAACTAATGTCAACTTTTACATTTGAACTTTTTCTAAAGTTGAGTATGTGTGACTGCAAGCTACCAAAGGGATTTTATTATTTTCACAACATTTGACTGGTGCAATTAGTAAAGCACCAAAAAGGTAAGTGTGGACAACTTTTAATTTTGGTTTCTTATCCAGGGAGTAGGTCATGCACTTTCCATCAGTTCAGAAAATAGTTTTCTCTGAACCACTGGATTTTGTGATTGAATTTACTTAAATGATCTCTACAATAGATGTGTGGGGAAAGCCCATGCACTTTCTCAATGTGTCATTTATGCATTTATCCTCTCAGATTAATCGAAAAAGATGAACCAGTCATTGTTAACAGCCCTACATTGAGCACTTGTGGTGCACAGTCCTGGATAATACCTACTCTTATTACATCAATTTCAGTGTTTGAGGAAGTGGGGTTTCAGGCGATGTGAGGATATCTGTTGGATCAAGACCAACAAGAACAACCCAGGCAAGACCAAGGCTCTGGACCCGAAGGCAGTATTCCAGAGGACCAAGGTACAGCAGAAATATGTAATATAAATGTAAACACACATGAACTAATTGCTGTCACATTTGTTTTCCTTGAGAATGTGTGGATGTAATGATACAAACACAATTTGAAGTTAATACTCATCTATGCATGACAATTTTTTTTAATTTACACCAGTTTATATTTTACATTATGTATACACAATATTCTCTCCAGGAACACTGCCTAATGGGAATCAAAGGAACAGTGCGTAGGAGTACAGATGGTGACTTCATCCATGCTAACGTGGACATTGACTTGATCATCACTGAGGAGCCTGAGATGGGAAATGTAGAGAAGCCTGTGGAGATCTTCCACATAATCGAGCATTTCTGTTTGGGCCGCAGGAGGTTGCACCTGTTTGGACGAGATTCAACGATTAGACCAGGTGAGATGGACGTGCTCTTTCTTTGGAACATGTAGGTAACAGCTGCATGTTGTACATTGCTTTTAGTTTGTTAGTGTTTGTGTTCTCTGTGGCTCTGCCTAAGAGCTTTTCCATTTGGCACTTCTGGCCACGCTTAGCCCAATCATACCATGCTGATTTGTGATTACACTACCAGTTTTTTTCTTGCGCCTCACCCAAGATAGACCATCTTATTTTACCTGCCGTTTTATAAGTCCGAAAATAAGTGACAGCAAGTGGCCTTGGCTCGAGACAAGTGCATCATCAGTTAAAGACATGCAGCCCTGTTGTATGGGCCTTTGTTTCTCAATACCAATTTTGTTGCTCTCATGCTTCTTCTCTTTCCAGGCTGGTTGACCGTGGGTCCTACTTTGACAAACAGTAACTTTAACCCAGAGACCTATGCTTCGTACTTTGTCAACTCTCCTCTATCTGGCTGCACCGAGGACATAGAAAGACTGAGGCCAAAATCTCCCCCTGCCAAGCTAAAGTCGGACCGCGGTGGTGGAGCACCCAGAGGAGGACGCGGTGGGCCAAATGCAGGAAGAGGCGGGGACAGAGGCCGCGAAAGAAACCGGCCAAACTTCCGGGGGGACAGGGGAGGGTTCAGGGGCAGGGGAGGACCGCATAGGGGCTTTCCACCTCGTTAGAGCTCATGCCAACTAGACTGATGCTAATGTAATGCATTCAGTATATAGCATAACATGGTTAGTTTGTGACAGCTCAGAAGTTAGCAAATGGGATCAATCTTTTTTTAATCTTCTTGTTTATGTACTTAAGATTGAATTGTCTGAATAAACTGTCTTTTTTACAGTTTGTGTGTTGGCTCTTTTGTTGTCCTTGTATATTTATGCAGCTGTGGAAGTAATGTCAATGTTACAGTTCACTTATTCTCAGAGTGATTGAAAGTCATTACAAGCATTACTGAACGTAAAAAAACACTATTGCACAGATATAAGAGCAGCATGTTTCTAATGAAATATGACTACTTTTAAAACGTAGACAAAATGTAATTTGTTATCGGGTGTCTACGCTTGTATTTCCTTAAGTAGCAGTGGGTTTTGTTGGCTTGTCATACAGTAAATGTACAGCTAATCAGACGGTGATTGGCAGAGTTGTCTTCTATAAAGTAGATGACATTTGTGTTAGCACAGCATGTACATCAGCTCTATGAAAACTGATTGGCTGTCGTCTTCTGTGCATGCACGTCCTGCATGTTGTAGAGCATGTATGGAGAATGTCAGCCAGACGAAGTTAAGGATGGATACCATTTAAAGAATGCCACAGGTGTTCTTCCTTAACTTCTGCTGTAATGTACACATTCCTTTAAACAATCTTTGTCTGGTGTTGCTAAAGTAAGTTCTTAAATATTAGTATTGTCTCGTTTATGTGAAGCTTTTTTTGTATCTCTAATCCTTGAGTTTTACATCTTGTTTTTCGTCATATTTCTCTTCATTCTTATGACTAAAAAGGACTAGACTATTCTCTCTCAGTCCCCTGCTGGTTCCTGTTGTGCCTGTTTGGGCAGAAAACCTCACCTCTACTCCCCGTTTTTATTACTATGTGAACTTCTGTTCACTACTTCCTCCAACCTGAGCACAAAACAGAAAAAATGAAAATACCTGGTGTGGGTGTGCAAAACATATTAGTGTGTGTTATAGTTTACTTGGTCAAGTTCGCCTCTTATGCTGTCTCTGCATATTCATAAATCTATGGGTTTTTTTTTCATTAATTCTACTATATGCAGCGGTCATCACTGGCTGCTCGTTGTTGTTGTCTGTGTAAAGAGGCATTTCATGACAAAAAGAAAGAAGAAGCCAGTGCTGATAGACTCCAGAAAACTGGTTAAAAATATAATTGCTTAAGGTGTTTTGGCCATAGTTCTTCATCAGAGCATGAGCAGTGTTTCAACAGCACTCTTGACGCAGTTACATAGCCTAATTCAACACACGTGAACAGTAGACCTCACCCAAAAGGGGTGTCAGAAGTTGACAGATGGGATGACAGACACCCAGGTCTAGTAGCCTGAACAATACATGGTCAACTGTACCGCATATATCTTTGGCTGCGACCAAAATGGAGAAATTGCATCGCTTTTTCTGTGTCTGAACTTCATATTAACCCCATCTGGGAGTGACTTGGTGAATCTGGATTTGTGAGCTGTGATTTAACTTTTAGACATGGAAATGTATGCACATCAACAGAGCATGTCCTGCAAGCTGTATGCCAGAGGTCTGCCTTGAGGATTAAAACATATCCGCAAATACTAACACTGCTGATTACTGGAGACATTTTAAGAATGTAATTTTCAAAAGACATGATGAAATTTATATAGAAAACGTTGTTTATTCTCTAGAATCCCGTTTTAAAGTGACATCTTATAGTCTTATGTATGGCTAAGAATCACTTTTGATTTCACTGTTCTATTAGACTTCGATTAAATGACAAAATGTCATGGACTTTTTACAACAACAATGTATGTAGACACACTGCTTTTTGGGGAGTGGCTGCTCTATAGGTAATATAATGCCTTGTCAGTTAGAGGCAAGAGGTTGTCAGCTAAGGTTTTCCAATATATATTTAAATTAATGTATCACTTGTGGAGACAATATCTTTATTTGACAAATCCACTAATATTAACAAACAAAAATGGCCTCTGACAGAAACAATACATGAACACGAAACTTTATACGGTAGGCATTTTAACACAAAGAAAACTCTTTTTTTGTCTAGCCACCCAAGAGCTGATATCAGAATAGCTCATTCAAATATAAATTGACCAATTTGGTATACATGATTACTGAGTTTACTAAAGATAGAAGACAAAAAAAGGGAAATTCTTGACTGCTACTATCGGTGGATCATATACCTGGAATGTTGAAAAACCTCTGAAGCCACAAAGCTCTTCCTGTAAACCCAAACTTGTCTCTCAAGAATGTTGGAGAACCTGGTTCAGTGTCAGGGTGGCTTAAATTCCTGTACATTTTAAAGATGCCAGCTATGAGTTTATGAGCGCAAGTCTTTGTGGTGTGTCACAGCCATAAAGACAATAAAAAAAAGATATTCTTTTAAAATTTTATCGTGATATTAAGAACATCACTGTGTGCAATGTATCTTACATGGTCTTAATTCAAAATTACAGCATTGGTTGTTTCTTCTTTTACTTCTTTTACTTTTACTGTTTACATTGTCTCGACACCTCGGACCTCTCGATCCCTCATCTTTTATGTATCTCACTCTTTCTTTCAGAACAGAGGCTCCTCTGTCTGTGCTGGATATTCATTTTGTGATCTGCAAAAACATAATGTCACCTGATTGTCACTACTCGTATGACCACTTTTTGACTCTCACTGAAACAGGCCAACCTTGGCTGGTTTCCAATAGACCTGATGAGCTAAAGGGAGCACACACATCACATTCAATGTACACAAAAGGAGGTGGTTCAGAATCTTTCAAAATAACATCTAAGAAACAATTAATCAATCTCTATTTCTTCAGTTATGAGTAAAAGTTTTATTGGTTACCTATTGTCTTCCTGCAGCATGCGCTCTATTGTGTTTCCAAGCTATTACTTCGGCAATGTACAGAAGATATATGTATAGAAACAAAACAGCAAAGCTGAACTTAGTAAGCTAACGACCTATTTCTTTAGTTTGTATATTACTGTTAAGTGATATGATAGGGTTACTATCATGAATAAGTCAATACCGATGCTTTTATTGCAGAGCATTAACTTTTTATAGCTGAATGGGGAGAATTAACCGAATAATTAGCGAATAGCAACAATAACATGTTACCTTAACCCTTAAAGATCCTGGGGACATTATGTGTCTTTTTTAATGCCATTTTGGCTGTGCAGAATGAATATATCTCAAATTTGGCACAGAATATTCATTTTTAAAAATCTTTATTGTCATCATCTCATTTCCTTAAACTAGCCTAAAATGGCTATGATAAACAAAAAATAACACACTGTTCATAGTAACAACACATGTCCCACTGAAAATGCCATTTCTGATCCCACATTTATCTTAAACTATCACTTTTTATCAACTTTTATAATATAATTTATATTTCTATAGTAATCAACAATAACTGTCACCTAGTATTGTTTTTAAACTGATGCTATTATGCTTTCTTTTGTTTTTTGTTTATTTTATTTATTAGGTAACGTGTTCTGTTGTGATATAGTTTCTTTTTATTGTGCACTCTATATATTTATCTTTTGTAAATGTTAGAGATCTGTTTTCCATTAGCTGTCAGAGGTTTGGCAATGTGATCGAACCTGCTCACTGTCAGTTAAATATAAATAACACCTTCAAGGCAGGAACATCACAGATCACATGCTGGAATTATGCTTGGAAGTCCCAATGCTAACGTGACTTGACTTGATATTCCAGAAAAGACATTGCCAACTTCCTCATTCAAACTATGGAGCCTAAAGAATCTGTACATTAAATCATACCCAAGACTTTTTTTACGGTACTTAAGCCCTCTGAACATGATGTACTCTTACATTGTGTGTAACAATGTATCTGTATGTGTCTGTAACAAAGAAATAACAGAAACATGTAACTGCACTGTCCGGGGTGAACCAGATCTATTTGTCAATCAAGAGCTGTTTTCAGCAACTGCCTTACTTCATCCCTTCTACCAGGAAGAAAAGAGAGGCAAACATGCAGGAAATTAGTCTCATTGCATTTATAATATCTAACTTGCTCTTAAAGCTTACTTTTATAGTCTTGTTTGATCAATACAACTTTAAAAATAAAATGTAGTCATATACATTTACCAGCAGACAAGCAACACAAGGCCCATTTACGCCACCCAAGGCAAACACTAATTTAAGTGCAGTGAAAAACATGGAATTCTTTACCACTGTTGACTAAATGAACACATAAATCAATGTCTAAAAAGAAAATAAGGAGACATATTTGTAGAATTTTATGCATACAGGGTAGTGTAGTTTTAACATCATCGATGTACTTATTTATTTATACATATTAACTTGATTCTAAAAATATTGTGTTGACCTTAATGTTTAACATATGGGTTAAAATGTGGACCCAGAGTACTAGCTGATTTTTAAGGCACCACTAATTGGGATCCTTTAGGACCAAACTCGACTTATAGCCCTCGGGGTTGGGAGGCCTGTCTCATGAGTCAGCAACAGCCTGACTTCGGCTCTAATGTTCTGCCTGTTGAACAAGTGTCTTCATTTCAATGCATTTTTCAGATTCTTTTATCAGTCTCCACACGTCTCCTGATCTGTTCCCAATTAGTCAAACTAATCCAATGAGAAGTTGAAAAGGGCTTTTTCCTCCTTACACTCCTTATGTAACATTTCCCCACAACTTAAATCATCATAAAGAGTGTTTGATCAGTTATAATCTAGTAATAGTGGTAGTATTTCAAGAGATGAAGAGGCCAAATATTCCTGTTGATCACTTTAAGTTCTTGTTTTATTTACATGTTGTGTCATTTTAATTGGCTAGCTAGCCACCAGTTGGTCTGAATTATTTCCAGGCTTTTATTTAGAATTCATAACTGTAGAGAGTTTGTGGCTCCTGCATGTAGTCACCTGGGCTAAACATCTTTCTGATGACCAATTAATAAGTCCACACCAAAGCTTGGCTGCTTGTTAAAACTCCGTAAATTATTAGCTGTTGCAGACACTGTCTTGTTCATAGCCGTTCAAACAAAGTAATGTCAATGTCCTGTATGTAACCTCTGAGCAAAATTATTCCTGAAGGTGGTTTTTATCATTTGGACAAAGCGGTAGGTTACACATACCTGAATAAAAATCAGTTGTGAGTTATAACCGATTATGAGGCTGTGAAGGCAGACTAAAATGCTGCACAGTAACACAAAAGAACAATTGGCTTATTATTTTTCACCTTTATGGTATTAAGAGAGCACCCTTTTTGCTTTGTGTTTTGCTGATAGGCCTGTAACACCACCAGAGAGTTCAGCAATGATACCCATTATCCGCACACTCCTGGGTGCCACCGCTGACTCTGTGACCCAGGTGGAGTCTTTTCCTTTCATCCAGAGCCACTGACTGCCCTTTTCATCTGCACTGGCAGGCTTGCTTCGATTTCACATCTCCCAGACTAGCCTTGATCAAGGCCCAAAGCTCTAACAAGTCTGGCTGTTAGTTATTGTGTTCATACAGAGTTTGTTCATTATTACAGACAAATCAACTTTTAGAATCCAAATGACACAGTTGAGTTTTGACACCAGAAGCTGAGACTATATTGTGACAAGCTATGCATGTTTAAAATAACAAGAATGCTTTCTTTACTGACATTGCATTGGTATTTACATCTCTCAGCTCTACGTCAAGCAACTCTCCTCCCCCCTTAAGCTTTTTACATTGTGCCTTGAGTCCTTGTTCATCCTTTTAACATGGAAATAACAAAGAAAAACAAGTCCTGCAAGTTGTGTCAGAGGTTTGACAAAGTAAGAATTTCTGGTCTGTCTTACAAAGCCCCTACGCACTGACAAGTGTTCACTTCCATCGTAACATCTTCAAGGTGTCACCTTGTGCCATTCATTGAACAAGTGCTGTGAATATAACAATTTTGCTGCAACTTGGGACTCCACCGTGGTAAGAAAACATCTATTTATATTGACATGGCTGCATACAACTAAATATTTAAATGATCAACCATGAGAAATCTGTTGACTTTTTACTTTTTTTAAAAAGGCTGTCATTAACATAACAAAATTATTTCAATGTTTAATCATATGTATATACTGATATTATATTGGCTGATTAGAATTGTGTAATATAAATGAATGACTTCCATGTGGGCTTTGGTAGCTATTGAAGAAATTCTAATTCAAATTTGCAATCTATGCTTTTCCTTTAACATCTGTACTAAGTTTAATCGCAAATATGAATGATTACTTTTCAGCTATTTGCTAACACATACTTTTTATTTCAGCCGAGCAAAGAATTAATGAAAGTAATACATAATATTCTGAAGGCTGTAACAGTTTATCAGGCAAGAGGTTATATACGTATCACTGATGGCTTGTCAGGGTGTGGCTGCTCTGTGATCACCAATGAACGATGGATAGTGTGAATATAATAAGCAGAAGTTCTTCTGTTGTGGTAGGGTCCAGATCACAAACCAGCTGTGTCAAGATCATTTTTCTTGATAATTGCCTTGAGTGTTGTCTTGGTCATTATTTGTATTGTCATTGTCAATATTTGTTCATACAGGCTTAGCTGTTGACACAGATAATGCCTTTGAACACAACACGAACTGCTAAATGAATCTAAGTCTAGCATTAGAGGAATTATCAGAATATTGTTTAAAGTTTAATTTGACCATTTCCCAACTACCAATTGATTAATTAAAATGATAGCCTTTGCCTAAACTAATCAGCAGTAACTTAAAATGATTTACTTAATACTGTGCATAAATTCTGAGCTTATAAAAGAAAGTCCTTTGGAAAATTCTTCAGACTTATAGGTGGGACATACACCTGCTGTTGGAATCTTGAACAGCCCTAGAGGTGTGACACTATCTGACAAAGTGAGAGATGACAAAGTTACCCAAACTTGCCTCTCCAGAATGTTGGCATACCCGATTCTGCATGTCTCACACAGAATCTGTGCGTTAAGTCTCTTTTCAACACCAGCTAAACTATGAGGATACATTATCAGTGAGTCACTACCACACAGAGGAAGAAGATCAAAAACCAGAGTCCTTAAGTGAAAAACTTCCTCTTGTTTTGCATTTTAGTTGCTTTATAATATGCAAAGTTGCCAGTTTATTAGGTACACAGCCCTGGGACAAATCCTATAGTTGGTTCAATATTTCTATAAACTGTTTTAAGGAAGCTGTGTTTTATGGTCCTCTTGATTTGTATTGTCTTATACAAAGAGGTGTTTCTAATATTTAGCATCCTCATGGGTATTTATGGAGTGGACAAAATATTACCAATACCTACCAGCATCACAAACTACAACCTCCAACTGGCCATTCAGTTAAAGCAACACCCCTCAGCAGTTAAAACTAGTAACAATATAATCTTCATTGAAGTAGGGTTTGTTGCAGAACTGTTTCATTAGGCTGCATTGGTTTAGTGTTAATTACATTAATATACATTTGCACTAAAATGTAATTGCAATGTATTTATATTGGGTTCTTGATATTTTACAGAAACCAAAAAAGGGAGGATGGATCCTCTTATATATCTTCTCCTAGCAGGTAATTGTTGGAGCACTGCCTCCTTGTTTGTGTGTGTGTGTGTGAGAAATTTAAGTTGGGGAGATTAAGGAACAGTAACACCTAAAAATAATAATAATAATTTATTTGATTATTGTGATGTTTTTTTTTCTACAGGACTAGTGGGAACAACAGCCGTGTCAACAACAACAGGTAACATTACAATCTTTCTTTCAAGACAACGGTAACAAATGGGCTAACAATGTGCTGGAGAATACATTAAAGGCAATGTATTCACATGGCGCTAAAGGTGAACCATTACTTATAAGTTATTAATATAATTTTTTGTGAGCAAAACCCATGAAAATATCAAGAGTAACCGTAATTGTTTGTAGTAACAAGCAGTGGCGTACACAGACTTTTTGAGGGGCGGGGGCGAGATGGAAAAAAAAGGGCACATCAGCACATTCTAGCCACTGAAGAGGGCACTTTAGGTGCGCTTTGCCACCCAAGAGGGCAGTTTAAGCGCGTTTAACCGCCAAAGAGGGCAGTTAAGGGCGTGTTTTTTGCCTCCCAAGAGGACACTTTAGAGCGCGTTTTTCAACAATTGGGCCACGGGGGCCATTCAGCATCTGGTTCCTTTCATTGTAACACTACTCAGTTTAACTCATCAATGATTACTAACTTGCAACCAGCAAGCAGAGTACACTCATCGTACGTTGCATACATACACACATTTTTTTTGATTATGTTCTCTTGTTTGCTGTGCCTCTGTTTTTTAACATATTATGTAAAGTACTTTGGATAGCGTTGTAAATGAAACACATGAATACATTTGTTTTGCCTTATCCTGTCTGTCATGGCGAAGTCACCTCCAGTCATTCTGTGTCATTCCCACCTCGCGAGTGTGCGAGTGGTCAGGTCGCAAGTGCTTCAGACAGCATCAGACAGCGAGTGTTGTAACCAGTGATAGCGTCTACAGATCACCCCAAAATGTTATCACTTGTTCCTGGTATAATCGCGGACATTTCCTGAAAATTTCATCCAAATCCATCCATAAATTCTCAAGTTATGTTGTTAACTAACAAACAGACAGACAGACAAATAAACGAACAATCTCCGGCAAAACATAACCTCCTTGGTGGAGATAAAAATGGAGATAGGAGAAATATTTTCAGTTTTTTTGTCGGAAACACATTTCAGACAAGTGGAAAATGGAATCTGAAGTCAAAATTACCTCAACACCACGTAACTTAACCTCACCACAAGCCAACGTGACTTCACTACCACAAAACCCAACCTCACTACAAGTCAACTTGACTTCACCATCATTCAACGCAACTTAACCACAATCAACATGACTTGTCAACCAGCTTACTTACCTCACCACCAATCAGCATTACCTCAGCTCAAGTCAACAAGTTGGCCAGGTAATGACATCCCTCAAGCAATCTATACATTATTTAATTGTCTTTGTCATGTTTATTCATAAATAAGTTTATCTTCCTGCTAAAATAACACTTACATTAAAGAAAGGAAACTTGTTTATATACTACTTTGACCACTGAGTGAAGATATGTATATACTTAATGTGCTTTTGATTGCTGTGGTTCTGGTTTTTAATGTTTTATGTATAGTTCTTAGATGAAATACATGAATAAAGTTTTTTTTGCCTCAATCTGCCAATCATGGCTATGCCATTTTATTGATAGTATTACATCGGGCCCAGAAAAATGGAAGCACCACACACCTCATCTTCGCTGTTCAAATAAGTAAATTCGATTATTTTTAAAGAAAACAATATACATTGCTCCACCTTGAAGTAGTCTGTGGTATAATAATAAAAATGCATGAATAATTAATAGTGTTTGTAAAAAAATCAATAACGGCATGCAATGCAATGTAACTTCTCCACCAGTAAACATGACCTCACCACCACTCAACGCAACCTCACCACCAGTCAACACGACGTCAGCACCACTACATGCATTTTCACCACCAGCCAACATGACCTCACACCACTCAATTTAACTTCTCCACCAGTCTACATGACCTCACCACCTCTCAACACAACCTCACCATCAGGCAACGTCAGCACCATTTAATCCAACTTCATCACCAGTGAACATCATGTTAGTACCAGTCAATGCAACTTCACTACCAGCCAACATGACCTCAGCACCATTTAATATAATTTCACCACCATTCAACATGGCATTAGCACCACTGAATGCAACTTCACCACCAGTCCACATTACCTCACCACCACTCAACACAACCTCACCATCAACCAACATGACCTCACCACGGCAAAATGCAACATCACCACCCGTCAATATGACCTCACCACCTCTTAATGCAACTTCACCACCAGTCAGCATGACCTCAGAACCACTCAACGCAAGCTCACCTCCAGTTAACATGACCTCAGCATCACTCAACACAAGCTTACCACAAACCAGCATGACCTCACCACCAGTCAACATCATATCAGTACCACTCAAATGAAATAATCTGTTTGGGAGAGAGGGGGGTTAATGATTAATAAAACAACATTTTATGAAATAACCAAAGGTTTCTTTCACTCACTTTATTAGCAATGTGACAAATGTTATTGTATCGATAATATAAAGTAACCTGTGGTACAATACTAAAAATGTATACACACTGAATGTAAAGCACAGTTACATGGACAGAACAATTGAAATTCAATGTGTAACTTCTTCTTCATTTTTGTTTGCAGTACAGACAACCCCATTACTCAACGCAACCTCACTGCCAGTCCCAAAGAGGGCAGTTTAGGCGAGTTTTACCAACCTAGAGGCAGTTTAGGCGCGTTTTGCCATCTAAAAGGGCACTTTAGAGCATGTTTTTCAACAATTGCGCCACGAGGGGGGTGACTTTTTAAAGTAACATTCCCAACACTGATAATAAATGTAAAGCAAAGCTACCTTGACAGAACAATTGAACTTGAGTGTCTAACTTAAATTCTTCTCATTTACATTTTATTTGCAGTTGAAACAACCCCATCATTCAACACAACATCTCCACCGGTCAACATGACCTCACCTCCCCTTAATGTAACCTCACCACCAGCTAACATGACCTCACCACCACTGAATGCAACTTCACCACCAGTCAACATAACCTTACCACCACTCAACGCAACTTCAC
>CAFUXE010000548.1:219038-240526 GCA_903364295.1 Serranus cabrilla | reverse complement strand
TTTTTAAAAAAGTGTTTGGACCAAAAGTCAGTTCAACATGTGTCAAGTTACTGATGATACTTGGCCAGGGGGTTAAACTTGAGGCCTCATGATCTACTGGTTTAAAGCAGTGTTCCTGATGCACAAGACCCTAGGTTTGAAATCAGACCTAGGTTGTACAGTAATCTAATCATTTCTATCATCTGGATGAAAAAAAATACTGTATTTTTGTGATGGATATAAATGGACAAAGACTGTTTGTGACACAAACTTGTGTGCTAATGCATACTTTATATTTAAATATAATGAATGCATATCGAATAAGAACTGGCTGCAGCAAAGATGCAAATTAACATCTTAAATTATATTAATTATAACTGCAGGCAACTCCTAACATCCAAATTCTGGACACTAAGCTGTCTGAACTTGTGTGAATGTTGTCAATGAAGGGCTTAAAAAGTTGCACTCATGTAACTTTATTCTTTTAATTTCATTTTCAAGTGCTGTGTGGTTCAAAACAAAACCGAAGGCTTGATGAAATCCACACATAGAGAGAGAAAAAAAGGGGTAAACACTGATTTCATTTACAGACAAATATCACAAACTATATTTTTCTCAAACACAAACTGCATGTTCACCATCAGAACAAGTGTGCCGGCTGCGTTTAAACATAAATATTTAAATCAGTTATTCCTTCGTCAACAGATTCCTGATGAATAGAAGCTGTCAGTCCTCGGCCTGCAGGCAGGACGGCAGGCACAGAGACAGGCGGTACCTTCTCACAGAGAGGTCTGATGTGGCCCGGAGTCCAGCAAATGGGCCTGAACTTGAGTCCAGACCAGCCTGGACCGGCCTGGTCCAGCCTGGTCCACTTGTGACAAACTGAGTGATCAGGCCAGACCCATCAACACCCCTCAGAGGAGACCAGGAGGCCCCGGTGCATGCTGGGAGTCGTCTGTGCTCCTGTGGTCGGGCTGAGCAGCTGAGGCTCGTCTGTGATTGGCCAGCGTCTGTTTCTGACAGCTGGACTGAGGTCAGCGGGCGGCGTGGCGGACTGAGGTCGTCGGCCTGATGATGTGACGGGTGCAGAGGAGAGGAGCTGTCAGAGGAGAAGCTGCAGGAGGACAGAGAGTCCAAACATTACACAAGCTGAGCTCAAAATCTCTGTTCATTCTTTATTTCTACTGTAAGATACCAAGTGTCTGTCAGATATTGTTAAAACTTCCTTTACAAATACAGTTCTCTTGCATTTAGCAGGTGGACATTTTTTCATATATATATATATATATAAAGGAAATATATGTTTTAGTGCAAAAAAAGGTTATTTCTCATGTTCTGGTATTCAAATACACACAAGACAAAAACACAAAGCTGGTGAAATTATCTTTAGCTGACAAGAAGTTGCATGGTTGCATTAACTCGAGTTCTCTCATTTTCTAGTTTAACAGAAATGTTTTTTGTACTTTGTAATCGTTTTCAGCGGTTTCTTCTTTGTGTTAAACTACCGTCAATAAAATGTAAATGTCTTGAATCTGGAGGAAAGGGATCGCTTTGAGGATTACGTCTCTAATGACGGCCAGGTTCTGTCACCACGGTAACCTCACCTGTTAAATGACGTCTGAAGGGAGGAGGGTGAGGAGGAAACATGGCGTTTGTGAGGGCTCGCCATGGTCACGTAGTCATCCTGAGGCAGCACAGACGAGCTGTGGCTCACCTGCGGCGACATCATCATGTACCCCGGCCTCTGGTCCCGGCCCGCCCCCCCGCAGGCTGCAGCACCGCCGTGGTTTTCCCTCTCTTTGCCCACAGACACGAGGGGATGGTTCATGTCCATGTAGCCGGTCTCAGACCTGGAGCTCTGCAGGGACCTGAAAGGGCTGAGCTGGGAGGCGGAGCCCGGACTGGATTCAGGTTTTGCTTTGTGGGGCTCGAGGTGACATCTAGTTGGACTCGTCTGGGGGGGCGGGGCCAGACGGGAAGCGAGTGGTCTGACATTCAGCAGCTTGTCTCTGTATATGGGTCTGCAGTGCTTGGAAACCAGCAGGGTCTGAAGCTGGTTCTGGTTTGAGGTCGGCGAGCGACTGAAGTCAGGAACAGCTCGTAGTGCTTTTACTGTATCACGAACCTGCTCATGAATCTGCTGCGCTGCTGCCGAGCTTCCTGTGCACGAAGACGAGGAAGAGCAAGTTCTTTTATCAATAAGTCACTGTTTATTTAGCTATTTATTTTATTCATTTTTATTCTTTGTTTTCTCAGTTATCATTTACAGAATTGGCTGACAATTCAAAATATTACTAAATAAAGTTTCATGTTTGAGAAAGCAGTGGGTACATTTGCAGAGTGGTGATAAATTCCAATAATCCACATAAAAAAGGTCAAAAAAGGTCATTCCAGCCACCATATCAATTATCCATGAAACCTCAAAATAAAATGAATAAAATAATAGCCCCGACCTTTATTTACCTCTTGCTTCCATCCAGATCTCTCCGGGGCCGTTAGGTGCCGACCTGCCGAGCTCCAAGAAGAACGAACCGTCTCTGTGTCCAAAGCTGCGAATGCTCAACAAAGGTATCGTCACCGACGGCAAATCACTGCACGCAGTCACTCTGACCAAGATGAGAGACACGGCCGTGAGGCAGAGCCGGCTCTCCCCCACCAGGGACTTGGAACAGCCCAGACCTCTGGGCCTCACCGTGACGGGCCAAACCTGAGAGGAGGGCGAAGGAAACAGAGTGTTTGGGACAATTTTACATTGTGAACAGTGCTATATAAATAAGGTTAATTATTTTTAATATTATTACAGTTTCAAATGTAATGCATGCAACAGAAAAAAACAAACAATAACAGTGGAGTCTAACCTCTTTGAAGAAAGCGGCGGGGGGCAGCGTGCAGTACCCATCATCGTCTTCCTCTCTGTGCTCCTCCTCCTTCTGCTCCTCATCCATCAGCCTCTTAATGTCCAGGTACCACTGCTCCTGCTCCCACTCGTCCTCCAGCACCAGCACCATCGTCTGATCCTTCGCATACAGCGCCACCGTGTGGCCTTTCCTGGAGCTGCCACTCCGGCTCACGCCAAGACAGCACCTCAGGTAAATCACCCTGGAAGATGAGTTTTATTTCAGATTGTAATGTTTCATTAACACTTTTTATGCTTTATCTTAGATTTATCCATTTACCATGTAGGACTGAAAGGAGGTCAAGGTCGGCAAATATTTTCAGTCACTGACAGGATTTTTTAATGCAGTAATTTCTGAAGGCCATTTCTCATTTTGACAGATCAGAAACCTTGGATGATTAAGTACTTCACACTCCTCTCCAGCAGGTGGCGTGTGTATATTAACTATCAGCCTGTACGATTTTTCTTTATTCAAATCAAATGCTATTTAATATGCCTCATAATAAAAAACAAAAAATTGAAATGATGAAAAATGATAATGACAGCATTTTTACGAACCGTTAATAAAGTTAACAGAAAAGTCTAACTCAACCTTTGGTCCTTACTCAAATAAAACTGATTTTACTTCAATAGATTATTAATAAGGTGTATAGGTGAAGTTACCAACCCTTGCTTGCTCGAGCCAAACAGCGCTGCTTTACCAGCACACTTTTCCATCACGATGAACTTCTCCTGGCTCTTGTACCACTCGAGTCGGCTCGGCCCGGTGTGACTTCCTGCTTTCAGGACAAAATATCTTGTCTGGTTCCGCTCCGGCTTCCTCACATAACCTTGTTTCACCACATCGCTCTGCGGCTTGGAGGAGGTCACGAGGGCGCCGGCCAGAGGGACCACGCTGCTGGAGGCCTGGCTGGTACAGAAGAGTTCCTCATAGGAACGAGGCTGAGGACTCGGCTGAAGATCCCGAGGATCCTGTTCCATTTGAAAATCCTTCATCTGGGAATCGCGTAAATGCGATTGGACCTGCAGCCATGTCTGGGCGGGGGATGAAAGAGGGGAAGCAGGTAGGGATGGGTCTTGGTCGGCACAGCTGCTGTGCCCTTCTGCAGTTTCATTCATTTCAAGCTGAAAACGCACAGGAAAAAAATGCATTTGCTTTATGATTGCAACAAGAATTCTGAGCAATTCAACAAACTTCTGCTCAACATTTGTTTTAATGAAAACAAAACTGACTGATTCATTAATGTTGGATTGTTTCCAATTAGTGGCTAGTTTTCTCTACAGATGTAGAAAAATATTACCAAATTAGATTGCAAAAAATGTATAATGCATTCAAGTTGTCTCTCATTAACTTTAAAATTAATAATTTTAAATGTAATCCTATTGGTGTTGATTTTAGTAAACTCTGTTATTCACTGTGAAGCAAAATTACAGGCCAAATAACAGTTAAAGGTAAATGAAATTTCAACACTATTTTACAAAAAGTGAATTCAAACGTGACGTCAAACCTTTGAAATTGGCCGTATAGCTGAAACTGTACTTGAATGGTCCAAATATAACATTTCCCGTTAAATATATTACATTGTCCTGAATATCAGTATTAATTTCCAGTGTTTGGACTCTATCAATCACAAATGGTAAACATTAGACTTAACCCTCTCGTATTACCATCATCATGAAATTTCTCTAATGTGTCTATAATACACACTAAGTGCGCATATATTACCATTTTAGGACATTAAGGAAAAAATGTCCACTTCCAAAACTTCGATAAAAAACATTATTTGTAAATATTTCCCTCCACTTTTTGGGGGTAAATCAACTTCCTGATCAAAATTATCGGAAAAATATTAATCTGTAATATTTTTTTACCTGGCTTTGGAAATTGACATTTTTGTTCTTAATGGCCTTAATAGATTGCAAATTTTAAATCAAATATTGCATCAAATTCAAAGTTGTTGCTCATCTTTGACAAATCCAAGACAGATTAAAAAATGCCCTCTCTATATAGCTCAATATTTGTGTTGTTTTTCCATAAGCAACGACAAACATCATGCAACAAAACTGTAATTTAAAGGGTTAAAATGCCAATAATGTTTAAATATTTGAGTTTGGCTGAGACTGAAGTTGATTAAAAGACTTAACTCAACCCAAAAATATAAATGTATGTTGTAAAACGTTTTTGGAAGTTGGCATTTGTATACTAATAACCAATAATTAAAATGTTTTGCATGTTCGCATACAGTGAGATTTTAGATGGATATACGCTAATTGGCTAGCTAGCTAAATAATTGCTAGCTAATTAGCTACCTAGCTAGCTCGAGTTTTCCACATAGTTAGAAGAAAAACGCTTCTTTAAAACTCACCTGAGGCTGACAGGCATGAACATTACAGCGGAGAAAACGCGCAGTGCCCCTTGTTTTTCATTTCAGACTGCTTGCAAAGTCAAACAACGACTTCCAAACTTTTCCGCCAAACTTTTCCTCATGTTGTCTCAGCTGGTTTGTCTGCGCAGGTGCATCCGGGACCAATCAGTGTGGCCTTCAGGGACGCCTCGTAAAACCCAACAATCAAGCACTTTCATTTCATAGAATAATTAAAATAAGTTCGCGGAAATAAAATAAAATAAAAAACATCCGACGGTGACAAAGCTAAAACTTGATTTATATGAGTTAATGAATAAAACAAATTTATAAATGACGAATACAAAATGCTCATGTTGTTAAAAATTGTTGTCATAGTGTATTTTTGTGTTTTTTCGTTCGTTCAGTGAAGGATGCCAAACATAAAATATTGTGCACATATTTAGCAAGAACATTTATTAAATAATAATTAAAAAAAACTTGAACGATGGGTATTGTCCCTTTAAAACAGACTAAATTATTATTATTATTTTATTTTTTTCATAAGATTATTTGACCTCAATACAAATTCTGGTAAGAATAATAGCAGTGCAATAGTATCAATGACAATACATAGAGTCAAACATATATAACTTAAAACTACAGCAATGAAATAACAAAATACAATGTGATTTGAATTAGTGTTGTGAGTAATTGTACTCATTAATTTCTCAATTTTCATGCAACAAGTCATAATGAAAGTGGAAAGGGCTTAAAAACAAATAATTGAGACATAACTTGAAACAATAACAACAACTGTATATAAGCTAGGAGAAGTAAAGAATCAAATTCATTCTTAACTAAGTTAAGGGGTTATGGTTTGATTCAAGTAATTGGTTATTTGAACATACAAAGGAAGTGGGGGCTCTCATAGTGGTTACAGCAGCTCATCCTGTTGAAATAATTGGGAGGAACAGTTTGGTTTCTGCATATTTCAACATTAGTAACTTCTCATTGTGAACATACTTGGAGTCAACAACCTCTCGGGACTCGTCTTTCTCTCTTTCTGTCCCACGATGTCTCTCCTTCAGGGTGTCCTCCTGCAGGTCCTCAGCTGGACGGGTCTCTGTCAGGTCCTGTTTCTGGCTGGTGCCGGACTGGTTGCTTTGGTCGCAATTGGGACGGTGAGGTTGTTGATGAGACACGCCTGGTACACGTACAGGCTGTCCTGCTTCAGGAAGCCACCTGGCTCCTGGCTGTTAGGCCACCTGGGTCAGGTAGGACACACACACACACACACACACACACACACACACACACACACACACACACAGGCTGGTGAAACACACACTAACATCAGGGTATGGGAAATCTAACTG
Organism: Serranus cabrilla; assembly: GCA_903364295.1. Taxonomy (NCBI): domain Eukaryota; kingdom Metazoa; phylum Chordata; class Actinopteri; order Perciformes; family Serranidae; genus Serranus; species Serranus cabrilla. The sequence continues at coordinate 233,930 of CAFUXE010000548.1, read as the reverse complement.
AAGATATTTCTGTGTAATACAGGATGTCCTTAGCATTGCAAAATATTATTTTACGACATTTCTCCTTGGTGATAAATTTCCCTTAGAAATGCTGTCTGAGAATTCAGCAGTGCCTGTAAAGGGTAAATCAAAAGAAACTCAATATTAAACTCATGCTGTATGTTGTAACAAATCTGTATTTGTGCCTCAGATGCAGAGCACAGAAGAAGGTCTGCAGCAGGTGGATGACTTGGTCCAGACATACAAACACTCTTGCAGCTGGTTTCTAGGTCCTTTCTATCACCTGGTCAGACTCTTCCACCCCGACTATATCAAACCTCTGCTGATGGCACCTGGTAGTGAATAAATACTGATCTCAAACTTCTTTCACACCAGTAGAAGCTTTACATTTCCTTAACTTCATTTCTCTTCCCTCCTGCAGCCGGCATCACGGTGAAAGATGAGCTCATCTATGGACATCTGCGTCCGTGGCTTGGTGAGATAATAAAATGTAGACTAACCTGATTAAAAATGTAAAGAAATTTTTTTTTTTTAAATAAATCTACTAACTTGGCTTTTGTAGAATTTAAGATATAACAAGTATATTATTATAAGTAAGGTTAAATTAGACTTTATAAAATCTCGTTTAATTATTTTATTATCAATTAAAAAAAAAACAAAAGACCACCGTAAAAAGATATAACAGTATCTGTGAAAATTATCTTATAATATCAGTCACTCAAAACATTTTATCACATTATTGGTCAAGTTATTACATTATTGTTTTTTTTGTTTACATTTTTTAATTAATAATTTATTTTTTATTACATAATCTGGAAATGATGTGTTGTTGATGTTAAAAATTATTGCGTGCAAATGCAACAATTATTAAGTATTGATGATAATTGACTGACAGCCGCACTTCCTTTTTATCTTCTTAATTCTGATGAGAGAATTGTGTGAAATTTGATTTTCAGGACGTACAGTGTTTAGCCGGAAATAAGTGAATTAAAATAAATAAATAAACAACAATAAAAGGGGGGGGCAGCCTCACTTCCTAATCTCTCCATCTTCCCTCCCAGGACAGAGCCTGTTGCTAAGTAACGGGGAGGAGTGGTCCCGCAGGAGGCGGCTGCTGACTCCAGCTTTTCATTTTGATATTCTGAAGAACTACGTTCTCAAGTTCAACAGCTCAGCTGACACCATGCATGTAAGACACACGGCGTGTGAACATGCACACAACAGCTGTATTAAAGTTGAATTTTTTCCTGTCTTTTTTTTTTTTTTTTTTAGGAAAAGTGGCGCCACCTAGTGGCAAAAGGTTCGACTAACCTCGAGATGTTCGACCATGTCACTCTGATGACACTGGACTCTTTGCTGAAATGTGCTTTCAGCTACAACAGCAACTGTCAGAGGCGAGGACACACGCTTTTCCTCTAATGTCTTCTTCTGTTGTGATTCTCTTTTTTTAATCTACTTTCTCGCCCCAGGTCTCCCAGTGAGTACGTGTCCGCCATAGTGGAGCTGAGTGACCTGGTGATAGATCGTCGCTTTAAGATTTTACACCACTGGGACTGGTTTTACTGGAGAACACAGCAGGGAAAACGCTTCAAAAAGGCCTTAAGTATTGTGCACGGGTGAGACCTCTTCACCTTCAAAATAATGAAAATCAAGCTGTTTAATATTCTATTGCTTTACATTTTATATAAGGGATAATGCACAGCAAGCAGGTCATTATTACAAAATAAACAGGATACTGCAGAGTGAAGGGGTCTTGAAGTAGTTTATTAAGCAATAATGACCATTATCCCACTTATTCCATGGCTATTTAATAAAGAAACCAATATTTTAATACCAATTGTGTATTTTTTAAATTATTTTGTTGATTTACAGCTTCTTACTAAAGAAACTAATATTTTAATAAAATATATATTTTTTATTATTTTATTGATTTTTAGCTTCTTACCAAAGAAACCAATATTTTAATGCAAGACATAATTTTTTAATTATTGATTTTCAGCTTCTTGCTAACAAAACTAACATTTTAATAAAATATATATATTTTTTATTATTTTATTGATTTTATATTTTATTTTTTATATTTTTTATATTCAAATACAGAATATGTATTTTTTAATTATTATATTTATTTTAAAAATAATTTTAAACTGTGTCTAAACTGGGTCTGTTGTTTATTGCAGCGGTCTGTTATTTGGAAATAACACACCATAGAATCCTGTAATTGACCAATCAGAATCAAGTGTTCAACAAGGCCGTGGTATATTAAGTCGTAATGGCCTGGGTTTCCATAGAAATCTAACACATAGAAAAGATAAATAGTAAATTGTATCAAATATTAGTTACATGTGTTATATGTTACATGCATTGGAATCCAACATATTATTATTATTATTATTCTGTGTTTACATTCAACATAAAGTTTTACCAGGGACGTGGTTCAGAGGCGCAGAGCCCTGATCAGCAGGCAGAAGGAGACGGGATCAGCAGCACCACAGAGGAAGAAAGACTTTGTGGACATCATTCTGCTGTCAAAGGTAGGAGAGAAGAAGAAATGACAAAAAGTGACAGTTTGGGTGAAAAGCTTTGGGGCTTTCAGATTTCAGTGTGTGTGATTGCAGGATGAGGATGGACGAGGCCTAACAGATACGGAGATACAGGCTGAGGCCAACACCTTCATGTTCGCAGGTGGAAAACTACTTTATATTATTATTATAATTATTATGTATTATTATTATTATTATCTTTAGTTATGGGATGATGCTAAATGCTACTGTTTAGGACAAACATTATAATTAGGGGAGCCTTCAAAGTTATATAATTATATATATATGTATATTAGGTAAATTATTCAGTAATAATAAGGATTCATTTACATTTTTAATATATTAACATTAACATTATTTTTACTGTTACTATTTTGTACTGTCTTGTTAATGATAATCATTATTGTTATTATTTGTAGTAGTAGTATTTTTAGGAGTATATTTCTTTTGGGGGTGTGTTTGCTTGAATCTTGTGTGTATATTTGGTGAAAAACATATTGATAAAGATAACAAAAATAACATATCTTACTTTTCCCACAGGCCATGACTCCACAGCCAGTGCGATTTGCTGGACGCTGTATAATTTAGCACGCCACGACCACTTTCAGGAGCAATGCAGGCAGGAGGTGATGGACCTGATGCAGGGACGAGAGGGACAGACAATAGAATGGTCAGAAAACGCACACAACATTCATTAATACACATTTTATTGTCATTTTCTCAGACAAAGAGGTGGTTGTCCATGCACAATAATGTGAAACGTTGTAGTATTAAGTAGAAATGTGCACGAATGGATATCTTTATCTCCAGGGAGGATCTGTCCAACCTTCCCTTCACCACCATGTGCATCAGGGAGTCTCTCCGGCTGCACTCTCCAGTGCAGGCTGTGACCAGGAAGTACACCCAGGACATGCCGCTGCCCGGGGGCCAGACAGTGCCAAGGGGTGAGACTTGTGGCTTTTTAAAAAAAAAAAAAAAGATTTTAAAGGTCAAAATACTGTTTCCTGTTTTTTTTTTCCAACCCACTTCCCATTTGCTAGTTGTGACAAGGAAGTGAAAGTTAGTGAGTTGTGTGAAACACAGTGAAGCAGTGAAGGTAAACGATCCAAAAATAGTTGCGTCTATCATAGAGTCCACCAACAGACTTATTTCTGTTGCTGCTTTGTGTGTCTTTGTAGTTGTTTTATGTCTTTTTGTGGTCATTTTGTGTCACTTTGTCTGTCATTGTTTTGCACTTTTTTGAAGACATTTGTGTCTTTTTTTAGTCGTTTTACCTCTTTTTGTCTCTTTGAAGTAACATTATGTGTCTTTGTAGTCGTTTTACCTATTTTTGTATCTTTGAAGTAACGTTTTGTGTCTTTGTTGTTGTTTTACCTCTTTTCTTAGCAATTGTGTGCCTCTTTGTTGTCTCATGTTGTCTTTTTGCAGCAGTTTTGTTGTATTTGTACTCTTTTTGCGTCTCTTTGTAGTCATTTTATGCAGTCATTTTGAGCCTCTTTGCATCTTTTTGTGGTTGTTTTGCCACGTTCTAAAATGGCTGAGAGTCTCTTTGTGTCTCCGCAGCTGTTTCTGCATCTCTTTGTAGTTGTTTCAGTCTGTTTGTAATTTATTTATCTTTCTTTGTAGTCTTTTTGTGTCACTTTGTAGTTTTTTGGTCTCTTTCTTGTCTGTTTGTATCCTTTACATATTGTTTTATGTTTCTTTGTAGTCATTTAGAGTCTCTTCCTGGTTGTGGGGCCAGGAAGGGGGCTCCCAGCAGACCGGTTCAGTAATCCATACTTTGTGTTATTCTCCCCAAGGTGCCATCTCTTTGGTCAGTATTTATGGGACACACCACAACCCTGCTGTTTGGACAAACCCACATGTAAGAAATTAAAAAAAAAGTATTTTTCTCTTTGCCTCAGGTATGTCATGTTTGACTTGTGATTTACCTCCTTTAGGAGTTTAATCCTCTGCGCTTTGACCCTTCACACACTGAGGAACGGGCTTCTCATGCCTTCATCCCCTTCTCCTCCGGCCCCAGGTACTGCACCCTCATTGCTGCACGGTTAAAAGGATCCGACACAAAGCAACAAAAACAACCTGTTTGTGTTCACAGGAACTGTATCGGTCAGAAATTCGCCCTGGCAGAGCTTCGAGTCGTCGTGGCGTTGACCCTGCTCCGGTTCCGTTTGACCCCTGGGGTGAACCCTGAACTCGGCACTGGGATAGTTCGCCGTCTCCCACAACTGGTCATGCGTGCGGAGGGAGGTTTGTGGCTGCAGCTGGAGCCTCTGAGCCAACACGACCTGGAGGAATCACAGGACGAATGATCCAACAAGATGACTGTTGATTAATGCTTCCAAATGCATCTGTAAGCAATTAATATACTGTCAATTTAAACATGATGTAATATTATTTGTAGTAGAATTTGAATATGATATACTATTTACTACAATGGCATCATTGTTGTCTACATTTACTGTATTAAATTTTGTTATAAATAAAGTGCTTTAAAAAACATTTCCATCCTTTAGCAAGCAGAGGAAGAGGAAAAAAACTTTTCTAATCTTGAAAAACAATAAGCAATGTAAATAAACTGGCGTTTAAATAATTAGAATTCCTCAAATTAATGGGTAAAAGTGGAAAATAATGATAATATATATTTGTTGTTGTTAATTGTCTTTGAATATTATGAAAAACGCTATATGATTCCATTATTTTTAATTATTTGTTTGTTTTTCAAAACAAAATCTTAAAGTTTATTATACATTTGTGTTAAAATGGTTAAGATTCCATATATTAATGGGTATTTTGTAGTTATCAGGACAAAAAATGTTTTAAAAAATGCTGTGAAAGTGAAAGTGAAAAGGATGTTTCTACTTATATATATTTATTATTTTTATATTATTTTTGTTTTTATTATAACACCATCTGGCCGCTAGGGGCGGAGCAGGGCCGTTTTAATTGTGTATGTGTGAAGAAATATTATTTATTATAGTATTAATATATAATATAACTATTTTCCAGAAGCCACTAACTACAGCAATGATTGTGTTTCTTTGTGACACATCTACAGTGAACTTGAAACCATTTTTTAGGAACATTAATGAATCTTTTGTGAATGAATGTCAGGCGGAGGCGGAGACACAGTGACTTGGTTTCATTTTAACTTTCACTTTTAGCCTCCTGCGGCAGTTTCTCACTATCTAAAGCCAGCTAACTTCTTTAAAAAGCGAGCATATGTCGCTTGTAGTGTTTTTATCTGTTGACTGACATGTTTATGTCAGTTCAGAGCAGAAGCAGCTTTAAATTTCCTCCTTTTTTGACCGTTTAGCCGACGATGAGTAAGATGTGGCCGCTCGAGACGTTCATGATGTTGACCGGGTTGTTGTGTGTTTTCCTGGCTGCTGCTGTCTCCGCAGACACCGGTAAGAGTTTAACTTCAGCTCACTCTTTAATTGCCTTGTTTTGGACGTTTAAAAGTGTCTATTTTGTGGGTTACAAGTGTGCAAATTTGGTCGCAGCGTTGTATTTTCCCCCTTTCATGGCCGCGCCCAGTAAACCAGCATGCAGATATAACTAATATCAACTGTCAACAACAGCATAGAAGAGCAGGCCTGTAGTGGGGCTGAAACATCATTAGGAGAAAATAGACTAGACATAATCGTAATATACATTTCTAAGGCATTAAGTACTTTTACAAGGTCCAAAATAAATAATGAGGAACAGTTCAGAAGAAAAGAAAGACAGCAAATGAACATTATGTTTTCATCAGAAATCAGGGCGAGCTGTGACCTTCCCCCCCTTCTAGAAATGCCATTAACATCCCCATATTTTATCAATTTAGAATATTTGCCCTATAAAAAAGGTAGAAATACAACAGAAAAGAATACTGAGGAGCAACATACTTTATAGAAAAGTTAGAAATAGAATGGAATAGAAAGCTGGATAGTGACATGCATGATAGATAAGTTAGGAATAGAATAGAAAATAATAGGATACTTTGTGGCAACATCCATTATAGAAAAGTTAGAAATAGATTAGAATACAATACAATAGAACAGAAGACTTTATAGGGACATGCACTATAGAAGAGTTAGAAATAGAAAAGAATGGAATAGAATACTGTATAGCAACATGTAATAGAGAAGCTTTAGAAATAGAACAGAATACTTTGTGGCAACATGCATTATAGAAAAGTTAGAAATAGAATAGAATAGAATACTTTGTAGCAACATGCATTATAGAAAAGTCTGGAATAGAATAGAATCACAGGAAAATAAACGTGTATCCATGAATAATAATAATTATTATAATAATTATAATAATAATAATAATAATAATAATAAAGTGTGACATGACTGAAGTCTGTTGAACAGAGTCACTAAGAGCGGAGCAGAGCAGCACACAGAACAGTGTGTTTGAAACGTATAGAATGGAAACGAACAGAAGAGAGGAGAGTTGGAACGGCTGTGAATAAAGTAAAACAAGAGGACGAGAGAGAAAACAGAACCGCAAGGAATATAAAAAAAAACAGAAGTAGAAGCAGTAACTATTTTAACAAAAAATACACCAAAATAACACAAACATTTCTTGGCTTCCTGTCCGACTGTCTCGCCTCACATGGAGAATGACTCCTGATATTCATATCTATCTCCTTTAACACTTTTTTTTACAGTGAATGCTTTTCTTTTATCCAGAATTTGACCAAAGTCCAGTCAATAAAAAGCTCATTTTAAGGCGGTTTAGGGGATAAAAACAGGACTCTGAGCCTCTTTTATCCTCGCAGAGATTAAAGTCTACGGGAAGCTGGGCGGTGAAGTCCTCCTCAAGCCGGACATCGTCCCTCTGACGGGCCCCATCACCAGCATCCTGTGGAAGGACGGCCCGAACATCGGCGTCCAGTGGGAGGGGGGTGATGTCGAGTTCAATCGTCAGTTTGAAGGTAAACTTAGCCGAGTTCAGCTCCCATCTTTGATTTAGATTTTAATGTTAAATCATTCAGTGGTTTCTGTGTTTGGTTCCAGCACGTGGTAACCTGAACACTTCGAGTGGAGAGCTGACGATCAAAGGACTGACTCGAAATGACAGCGGCGTGTACACACCAGAAATCAACAACGCGAAAAAACCTGCAACTCGTCTCATAGTTATCTGTAAGTTTAGTCAGGGTTATCAATAAACACGGCTTTTTTTACGCCAAACGCCAAGCTAATTTTACATACAAACTCTGTTTAGAGATAAAATTAGATGAAATATTACTGTCAATTTTTTTTAGTTCAAGCTGGAAATTTGTGTGACACCAGTTGTGTTACCATTAAAATCAAAGCGAACTGGAACCAAATATTGAAATTTTGCATTAAAGAAAATGTGAATTAGAGACGTTTCCTTCAACTGGTTTAGAGCAATTTAACAAAGCTGTAGTAACTTTCTTTGGCCAGAAGACGGCAGTGTGATGTGTTGCTGTAGGATAATCAAGACAAATCTACCTCAATGAGCGTGAACACTTTTGTTGGTGTTTCCATCAAGCTTTTCTCATGCGAATCTTCATAATCCTCCTGACCAAACTCCCTTCGGAAAACCAGCATTTTAAAAGTTGTTTGCTTGACGTCTTGCACACGGATCCTAAAACACACAAAGTCAGAGTTTTTACAAACCGACATCATGGTGTAATTATTTCTGCAGCCTTTTTATCTGTTAATTGATCTTTTTTTCTGCAATAACAACAGCTGCGGTCCCTAACCCCCTTGTGAAGAAGTCCTGTGACATTGCAGAGACCAGCTGCACTCTGACCTGCGAGGGAGACGTCACAGACGCCGAACCCGTCAGATACTCATGGAGGACAGACAACGTGGCGACATCTTCAACTCGGGAGCAGAAAATTACAAAGGTATTATACAGCGAACAGGACAGTGATGCTGGTGTGTGTGCACTTCCTGGTTTCAGTTGCCTTAGTTCCATTAGTTATGTTCTGTACCCTAGATTACATTAATGTAGGTGTTTACGCCATTTCCCTCTTTGTGTTGCTCCGTACAAAGTGATTTCATATGTTATTTATTATTTATTACTAGTATTTTTTTTATAAATAAAGAATACATACATTTAAAAATGTTCCATTTCACAGGGGCTTAAACTGAGGGTATACATTTTTTTTTAGGAAAAGTATGGTATTGTTAATTTTATTTATTTAATTTGATCTTCTTTACCGGAACTATTTTTATTTAATTTAAGTTTTTATTTATAATTAGATTTTTTGTATACATTTTACATAATTCCTTTATTTTATTCTTGTTTTTATTTTTATGTTTTTAACCACAAATCATACTTTTTTATTTATTCATTCATTTTAATCCATACATTTGAAATATAACTATTGCTTACTGTTCCTTTTATTTCATTCTCATGTTTATTTATTACATTTTCTTTACCAGAACTTGCATTTTTATTTAATTTAAGTTGTATTCATTTATTTTAATTAATTACTTTATATATATATTTTAAATATTAATATCACTATCTCTTGTATTTTATTCTTGTCCTTATTTATTTATTTATTTATTTATTTTTACCAGAAATCAAACTGTTTTTATTTTAGTTTTATTTATTTATTTTAATCCATTAATTTTAACTTACATTTTAAATATTTCTATTGGTTATCTCTTTTATATCATTCTCATTTTTATTTTTTATTGTATTTTTATTTAATTGTATTTATTCATTTTCTTTTTTTAAATTGCATTAATTTTTACTCAAATTTTAAGTATTTCATTCTTTTTATTTATTCAATTTCCTTTACCAGAAATTAAATTTTCAACTATTTCAGTTTCATTTTCTTATTTTTTTAATCCATAGTTTTACTCAAATTTAAAATATTACTATATTTATTTCATCTTTATTTTTATGTATTTATTTTTATTTTCATCTTTATTTCTTCTTATTTCATTTAATATATATAAATGTATTATTTTTACCACTACTGTGGTATATGTTTTCATCTTGTACGTTGTCCAAAAGCTTAATCATAAAATTAAGAAATTAAAAAAGCGAACATTTATACACATAAATATCTCTTCCAGGAGGACACGAGTACAAAAGAGTTCATCTGTGAGCTGCAGAATCCCGTCAGTCAGGAGAGCAGCCGACCCTTCCCCAACCCTTTCACCCCTCGTGAGTTCACACACTGAAAACATCTTAATTCAGATTTTAAGTCTAATAAACTCTTTGCTGCTGCATTCTGTCGTTCAGCTGCAGGGAAACTGAACATTTCCACAGGAGTCACCGTGTTCCTCTGCTCGCTGTTCGCTCTGCTGATCCTGGTCGGCTTTCACAGATGTAAAGCAGGTGAACATGTTTTTATCTGCATTTATCAAGTGGATTTTGTGTCCATTTCTGTATTTTGTATAATTCTAAAGTTTTATTTATCATTCTGTTTATTTCCTCCAGGAGAGTGGTTCTTCCAAAAAGGTAGGAACTATTTGAATAGGTTCTCTCGGTTATATTTTATGAAAAAACAGCCGTACCATGCACCTAAAATTAAATATAGGATGATAAGAAAATGTGTTTTGTATTATAACAAGCTGAAAATGCAGGGTAAAATAATATTTGAGACATTACGTAAACAAATAAATAATTTTCTTTTAGGAAAATATGGTATTGTTCTTTCTTATCATACAGTATATTTAATTTATTTCTTTAATTTTCTTTCCCAGAAATTGTATTTCTATTTTAGTTTGATTTATTTATTTAATTAATATTTTTAAATACATATAAATATTATACACATAATTATTACTATTGCCATTTCATTTCATTTATTCTTATTTTTATTAACTTAATTTTCTTTACCAGAAATTGTTTTTTATTTTATTTTGATTTAATTATTTAAACATTTAAATATTACTATTGCTATTTAAGAAATCATATTTCTTAAATTTTGTTTCCCAGAAATGTTATTTTTATTGCATTCTTTTTTTTTTTACATAGATGTTAATGTGACTTTTGCTATGTCTAATTTAATTCTTATTTTTATTAATTTCATTGAGATACATTTAAATTGAATTGGTTTTCTTGTATCAAAGATAAAGATTGACTAACATGTTATTTGCTGTGATTTCAGATAACATGCCATGGGAAGCAGGTGAGTAACTTTAATTATTAATGCTTTAATAATCCATCATATGGACATAATGACACATTTCTTCTGTGCTGTATTTCCTGCTAATGTTCCTCCACCTTCTACAGACTTCTGGAGGAAAGACGGAGGACAATGTAAGTTTAATCTACAGTCTGTTTTTTCTCTCTAATTTTTTATAATAATTAAAAAGTTGACATCTACACGTTCATATCATTAATATAGCAACAGATCCTGTGGATTCTAATGGCAGCATGACCCCAGATAAAGGACAAATAGATGGTGAGATACTGAAATAATCATTTATGCATTTAAGAATATAACTTAATATATAATCATGTTGTGTGTTTTTCATTTGGCAGAGGAAACACCGATGACATAAACAGCCAAACGACGCCAAGTCAGGACCTACGGGGTGAAAAACAAGCCGATCCAGTGAAGCTGAAAGGTTTTGGGAATCCTGAGGTGCACATTGGATCGGTCAGTCATGCATTTAGAGTTTGCATATTCCTGAAATTTCCATAATAGTAGAATTAGAGAAGCAAAATGTGACTGATATTATCGGGGCATTTATTTAAAAATATATCGTTTTTTGTGCCATGAAAGCGAGCTCTTAAATTGACGTTTTTTTGACTGGAGTTCTGCTGCTAGTTTTAAACAGAATACTTTTAAAAGACACTAAGTAGAGAATTTTTAGTTCTTTATAATGAAATAAAAACTGGCCCATAATGCATGTTAAGCTTCTCGACTCCTCGAAGCAGGTTTGTCTCTCGGTTTTCCAAAGAAGCACTTAAAAGTTTAGACAATTCCAGGAAACTCTGCAGCGAGCGGTTTCCTGCGCGGGACAGCATACCTGACACCGACTGGTGCCCGGAGCTCATTAAAGCGAGCAGGTCTGGTGCGGATCAGAACAGAGCGTGGGAGGAATTGCACTGAGGGGATGAAAAGACACCATTGTTGTGTTTCAGCCAACAAGCAGCACATTGTACATCCTCACTCCTGAGCTGCAGCTTCTGTGTGTGCTGCGAACAAAATACAGCGAGATTTAAAGCTTGAAAAAAAGTCAATCAGCTATTTTTATTTTAGGGTTTATTCGCACTTTCCTGCTCTTATTTACACGTCTGCATGTTTCGCTTTTAATGTTGAAGGATGGGTTGAAATGTTTGGCAGTGGATGTTTGTTTAAAATGTTTCTGAATGTTTCCGGCTTTTAGTTATGTCATTTTTAAAGGTAAAATCAGTCCAAACTGATGATTATTTCAATGATTTTTAACACTACTTAACCCTTGTGCATCCTTTTAAAAACATAGACAAAATGTCAAAAAGCTGCCATAATATTACATATTAATATAAATGTTTTAATATTTTAACCAAGTTCTGTCCATGATGGTCACTACCAATTTATTCAGAACTTTTTTTTATATTTTTAAGCCAGTTTGTTTACATAATTACAGTTTTTCCCTCCATAAAACTGGTAAATATTATGCTTTATATTACTTGAAGGCTTACTGATTTACCTCAGTATTATTAGCAACTTTAGCTTTTATTAAGGGATGGTTTGACTGGTTTATTTGACAACAGAAGAAAAGGGAATAACAATAGAAATTAATCTAATTTAGAGTTCCACATTTCAAATCAAACAGAAGCCGTTTAACATAATAATTATGGTGCAAACCTAGACGTAAAAATGTACATTTTCACGACTTAAACTTAATCAGTGCTGCGAACAAATCACACTCTATTAAAGGTGCTGTTTTACTGCATTTGTAGCAAAGTTATCTCACTGATCGAACAGTTTGAGGGTTCCTTTGTTCTCTAAATGATTTGCTTCAGGTGCTTTTATGATGCTCTGCCTCTCCAGGAAGCAAAAGGTTAGAGTCTGGGGGGATTCACACGCTACATATTAAATAAATAAATAAAATGCTATATATTCCTATTATTTTCCACTTTTAGTGAATATATTTTTTTGCCAACTTCAGTCCCGTAATGCCACTTTTGTTTTGTTTTTTAATGAAAAGTACACAAAAACAAAACACTAATTCTGGTTTATTTTTATCTTTTGTGCAATGCCAGAAAAACTTTTAAAGGAAAACTTTTTACCTTTAAACCATTAAAATATCATGCACTCTATTTGCTCTATAGGGCAAATATTTAGAAAATGTTCAAATCTGGTGAAAAATTGTAAAACAAAAATAAAAATATAAAAAGTTTAATGCCAGAGCTCTCAAATGAAAGTCTGATATAAAAGAAAGCATGCTTTTATGTTGTTGCCATGGGATCAAAAATTATAGTTTTACTAGGTTTCAATGGGACATTTTTGTCCTTAAGTGTCTAAATGTCTTTATTTTGATACATAGTTTATTATAGACATATTATCAGAGCTGAGGTTAAACTTAGAAAAAAATAAATAAATAAATAAAAAATGAAATAACACTTTTGTCAAAATGTCTGCCATATGTATCAACATGTGATAAGAAAATAAATAAATAAAATTATAAATGTCCCTGAATGCACAAGGGTTAAGGTTTGTGGCACTGACATTTTTTTAAGCGAAAAAGTACTCGAACACTCACACAAAAAGCACTCTTCTGTTGGCTTATTATTTATTCTGGCTTGTTAAAGTGCTTCAGGATAAAAAGAAGGCAAATGTATAAAGTGTTTTTATATGGGCTGTATTTAATAAAGGCAACAGAATGTCAAATCAATCTCCTGTAACCTGTTTTTTACTGTCTAGAGGAAATAAAGGAATAATACAGTACTTTTGTTTTGGAGCTGATAATGAATATATACTGAACCACTTGAGGGCAGCAGATGGACACAAATAGACAAATACACCGTCACCGAGTCATGAGTACTTCTGGAAAGCTGCATGTAAAGCAGCAGCAGCTTTTCTTTTAAAACATGCATCTTTACTGGTACTGTTAATACACAAGAAATGTACATTTAAAACTACACCTCACCCACTTTTATAATGAAAAAAACAAAAATGAATACATGTAATTTAATTAACTATACCTATAATAATAATAATAATAATGCTTATATGTTTTGCTCAGCAGGTTAATCTTTACAAGTTAACTCCATTTTTTATTATGTTTGAAGCGTTAATGCAGCTGAGCTTAAAAAGTGAAAAGCTAACGTTATGCTATAGCTATTAGCTAGCTACTCTAAGGTCACGCGAACGTCACTACCGTTAGCTTGAGACGCTCTCCGACAAGCTAACCAGCTGTTTTAAAAAGCTAGCAAAACTGTAGCTTAATAAATTGTTTTTTTTAACATAATTTACAAGTGACAATAGTTTGCAAGAGCTCTGAAAAACACGACTAGAGGCTGTGAGGCGGACTAGTGGGAGAGTTCATGTCCGTGTCCGGTGTCCCTGACAACCACTGTAGTCATATTTACTTTTTAGCAACCGTCTTATTAAGGACACATAAAAACGTCAAAATTCACAAGTGGGGGTTTTTACTAATGTATTTTATGTCGTACAACAAAACACCAGCATATCTTCAGCTTGTGTTAATCTTATTTCAGGCATTTAACCAACACACTAAAAAGCCTCATTGAGTTTGAGAGGATAGATGCTAACATGTTAGCTTACCTCCTGGTTTGTCATTCTCAGTACTTCCGGTAACCTCTGGTTTTCAAATTAAAATAATCACTTCAGATTTAGTCAATATTTTTTTACAATCTACACATAATTTATTCAACCTCAACAAGAGAAAATAACACCGAGTCACCCGGGAGCTGCTGAGTCATGCTTACTCAGGATTTCAGACTGCTGACTGACAATGACAAGACATGTTATGGAAGCAAAACAGTCCCAAAAAGCTGTTTTTGCACAAAGCATTTTCTCTGAAAATTGAGAAATCCTGCAGAAGAGTAGAACGAGATTAATCTCAGAGGGGTTCATCAGCTGTGGAAACAGACAGGATTAAAGAAAACAATAAAACTGACCTCCTTCTAAGAAACAAAGACTTGGTATGCCTTCATGCTGCGTGCAGCAGCTGAACAAACAGTCTCCTACCATAAACACAGTGAAGTTAACCTGTAAAATACAGTTTGTTTCTGATACTGAACAGCAGTGGTAGAGGAAGAGTTCAGAGCCTTTATGTAATACCACACTGTAAAAACAGTATTAAAAATAAAGGTAATAAATGCAACAAAAAAAAAATCCCTGTGACTGCATAATATATCACTGTATTATTATTCAGGAATTAAAGTAAAAAAAAAAAAAGAAAAG
>CAFUXE010000548.1:200122-218663 GCA_903364295.1 Serranus cabrilla | reverse complement strand
GAAAAACCAGCTTTTTGTTCACCAAACATAATTTATTTGTGAATAAAAAATAAACATCTGATTAAAGTCAGTTTCTTTTTACAGCATTCAGGCAGATTCACAGTAATGTATATATATCTCAGCAATCAAATTTCAATCAAAAGTTTAAAAAATATCTACATTCAATGTAAGTACAATAAACTTAAACCTGTTGCTACTCCTGTGTCTCTAAAGGCCACATCTGCTTTTTAAAGAGGCAAATGGACATTTTATTAAAAACCTACTGAATGTTTCTGTTCCTATGTTTTCTACAGGAATATAAAAACAGCCGTACTCAGACCTGAAATAAAGACAGAATCAAAAATAGTCAGAGGCAGTGAATTAGCAGCAGTGCTACCGACAGGTGCTTTGTTTTCAGTCTCATAGAAACACAATCTGCAGCCTGTTTCAATGCTTTAAATACGGATCATTTCAAAATATTCAGATTCTGCAGCTTCTTTATCACATTACAGCAAAAAAAGTTTGTAATTTAATCACATTATAGAGTTTAACACTGCATGAAATCTGCAGTTTCCAGCTTCAAATAAACTGATTTCTGATCAAAATCTGATGATATAAATGTGGAAACTGTATCTAAAAAAAGCAATTATACTGATGTGGTCAAAGCTCAAAATGTAACATTACAAAAGGAGTGTTAAATATCAATCCAAATCCTCAATTAAATAAAGTGAATCATGAGATTATTTTAACTAAATTGTGTTTATATAAATGTAATGTATAATGTTATTTAATACAGGTGTGGTCAGTTTATGTGCTGCAGGCAGGAGAGTGGCTAAACGCCAACAAATGCAGATTAACACCGAATACTTTGTTGGATAAAAACAAGTTTTGATTATTTTAAATGATTGCATTCCTATTTTTCCAATACATTTTGACTTTCGGTGCTTAGAAATGTGGAATTTAATTCTACAGAAAGTAGAATACTAATGCAGACTGAAGTGTTTCTACAAAAAATGCAGAATACTGGGTTCAAACAGCATGAATAGAAAAAAAAGTTCCTATTCCTTACAGCTCTGGGAATAAAATGAAAAAAAAAAAAATCCTATTTCTTTTGTTTCCTGTACAAAATAAGGTGAATTCTGGCCATTCTCTAATGGTCCCGCTCCGTGTTTAAGGGTGATTTCACAACCCAGAGTTAGTCAGTTCAGTGCGTTAAATTCTTGTTATTAGCGCTCAATTCGTGCTCTGGTGAGGACCGAAACAAACGAACCCCAGGCCGGTTCGATGGCACTGTGAACGTAATCCGACCCAATTACAGGAAATTAACCAAAACGCAGTGGATTGTGGGTATTACGGCCAGTATAATCAGGCATACTCGGAAATAAACAAAGCAACACGGAGCCGAATGTATCCAGTGTTTACATTTTCTGACACCAACTTTCCAACCAATAAGAAACTAGAAAAGCACAGAAATGTAATCACCTGTTCCTGGTATCATTGCGAACATTTCCTGAAAATTTCATCCAAATCCGTCAATAAATTCTCCAGTTATGTTGCTAAAAGACAGACAAATATATATATTCCCAGCCCTCCGCCTTTGTACCCCGCCCTCTATAAATCTTTTATTTTCATTTGGTCCTCTTACATTTCTGCACCAGACTAAACAGAGGTATTAAATTCACTGATTCAGACAGACTTGGGTTGTGAAAGCACCTTAAGATGATTTGTCTCAATAAGAAAACACAGTGCCACTTTGTATTAAATAAAAAAAGGAGAGTCCACTCGTCTCCATTATCTAAACCTCTCTAAGTGCAGCCGGTCTGACGCTGTAGTGCAGCAGCTTCAGTAGCAGAGGAGGCACTTCTATATCCAGGCTCAGCAGCTAACACTGAAGCCGCTCCGACGGCAGCAGAGGGTTGAAACGATCGACCCCTCCGAGTCTGAAGAGCTGAGGAGCAAAAACTAGATACCAGCGGACTTGTCTCTATGCTTTGGCACTTTTGCCGTTAGACAAAGGTTCAGCCTCTGAAGCTGCAGCCACGGGGCTCAGCTCTGTGGGCGCCGCCTGCTCGCCTGCCCCGCCGCCGCCTCCTCTGGACTGGTTTCTAAAGTGACGGGTGATGACCACAGCAGCACAGATAAAGTAGACGACAGTGAGAATGGTGAAGTAAACAAAGTAGACCAGGAACTGGAAGAAGAAGAAACACAGTTATAATCATAAATAGATAACAGAAGTATCATATTATTACTTCAATTTCACTTGTTTCTAAGTTTCTGTTGCGCAAAAGCAAAATTCAAGTTAAATTATGCAACTAAACAAACACATTTTCCAGCTGAACAGTCTCTAAATTAGGTTTCTGAGGACATTAAGTGAGAAATAGACATAGTAATGTCAACAACTGCTGTTTTTCTTGTGACATGACTGCTTGGCTCTGATTGGTTACTTCTGTTTAGGAATAGTAGATTCTTCAATTAGGAGCACCAGATAATCCTCGCAGATTATCTGTTTCTTGGCAGGATATAAAGAGTTTCAACACATTTCACAGAAATGTATAAAATTAAACAGCTTTAAAACCCTAAACCCTGCCAGCCGTGGCGGCTTAAGAGGCATGTTTTCTTAAAAAACAAACAAATTATGACCATCAGAGCCACAAACCTGAGAGTGCACGTCCAACGCCAGGCCTCTCTTATCAGAAAATATCAGGTTGATGATGCTTTTCAGTATGGTCCCAAAAAACGTGTTGATGCCAAACACTAAGGCACAGAGCTCCTTGGTGAGCGACGAGGCGATCTGGAAACTATAGAGATGATATACATTATAGAACAGGATTAGGGATACAGTTTCTTAAAATGAAATCACAGATTTTAGGTTACTCACGTTGCGATTGGCACCAGGAACTGGTAGAAGCCCCTGAAGAAGACGTAGGCGACGTAGCAGACCCAGATGTTGTCGGTGGTGCCCATGAGGAGCAGCAGGCCGGCCTGCACGGCCGTGATGACGCCAATCACCAGGTGAGACCAGACGTTCCACCGGATCTTCACAAAGCCGGCGGCGAAGGAAGTAATCGCACCTGCAGAGAGATACACATCGATCAAGACCAGATCCTGATGGATACGAGATTTTTAAGACTGATGCCTGATTTTAAATGGGGAACATTCATCAATAACCAATATGGCGGCAGATATGGTCTTTTTTTGGAGCAGGAATGAAATTAACCTTGTTTTTGTGCACCAATTTTACACCAGTCAAGCTACTTTCTCAAGCCTAAAACTTAAATAATAAATAATAAATAATAAATAATATTTAACATGCTTTACATGCAAACAATGTTCAGTTTAATCAGTTGCTGACTATTTAAAAAAAAAAAAGGCTAACATAATTTCTAAATCTCGCCAAGCATTATTTTCTGCCTTATAAATTGTGTAAGAAAGTTTTCATAACCGCACATATCAGACCTCATATACAGCGATACTGATACTGATACTGATACGCCTTTGACAGACCCATAATATCAGTCAACAGATTTATCTGTCAGGCTCCATTTAAAACTCTTTTCATCTCATCATCATGGTAAAAATAATGTAATTTCACCACAAAATGTTTCGTAATCAAGCTCTTAATTTCAATATAAAGACATCTAATTTTAGTCAGTCTGTTCTCTGACTAAAAACTGAAAGTCATGAAGGACTTTTAATCTTTATCAGTAACTTGCCGTTTTACAGCATAAGCTTTACTGCGAGCACATGACCTCCAGGTGATTACCAAACTGCTACCTTTGTGCTTTACAGCTGATTAAAGAGTAATTACTGATGACTTGACCTGATGTCATCACCCGACACGTTAAAGGTCTCTGACCTACTGCTGACAGATCCGACCTAATTTTGATATGACGATGGTTGATGTTATCAGCATAGACTGGCAAGAAACGTACTTTCCCACTTCAGTTTATTTTTAATTGATGGCTTTTTTTAAATGCAATTACACGAAACTGGTGCACCTGCATTCAGTGTTAGATCAGAGCTCTGCTTTGAAAAACAAAACGCAGAGCTTTTTGAGCAAAAACAGCCGTTTCCACTCAACTGTCAAGCTAATTTAAAGGAAAAACTGGAAACTGTGCAAAAAATAAATTTAAGTGTGAACGTATTATCCAGGGAAGTTGTGTCTGTTAAATGTTTGCTGCATCAGAACTTATTTAATAAAGATGTTTCCCAATCTCATTAATGGATTAACTCTTTTAAACAACAGCAAAAGCTCCTCAGGTGAGTGTTTAAACTTTTGGTGACTTTAAGGAACTTATTAGCGCACTAAATATTTTTCAAAGACAAAAAACACCTCAAGCTTTTATCAAATGAAATGTGATGATGGAAACACGACTGGAGTCTATTTGGAGAGCTGTGACGCCCCTAAAAACTAAGTACTGTCACTCTGAAAAGTCTTACTGAGAAGAGTCGAAGCTGCCTCCACGCCCCCGTTGTAAACGTGCTTGTTCTCTGTTGCCGGGTAGACTTTGTTCCAGAGGATGTGGACGTAGAACAGCACCAGGTAGTACCCCGTGGAGTTGAAGATCCACCACAGGGACCAGAGCCTCAGGTTGGGCCTCCTCCCCACGTTTCTCACCTCCAGCAGCATCTGCACAAACACAGAATCCCTCCAGCTGGACGCGGCGCACGGGGGCGGGCCGCTCTCCTTTGGGTTCATTTTGTCCAGCTCTGATTTGGTGCCGACCGCCGCCGCCGCTTCCTTTTGCTCCTTATTCCGCGTCCGGTTGAAAAACAAGGAGCGTTTAGGCCACGGCAGGCACATCGAGAGGCTGAGGCCGAAGCTGACGAAGCCCAGCGATATGGCGTTGAGGGTGTAGAAGCTGACATTTCCAAAAGACATGCACAGCTGACCCAGCACCGAGCTGGTGAACACGCCCAGCAGCACCGAGGAGCGCGAGTATCCGGCCACGCGCTGGTAGAGCACCGGGCTGACCAGGGAGAAGATGTAGGAGGAGTATGCCACGCGGCAGGCCATGGTGATGCCGTAGAAGAACTCCATGAGCTGCATCTCCAGCAGGGTGGTGCCCAGGAGCAGAATGAGCCAGATGACCACCTGGCTGACGCCCTGGATGATCAGCACCGGCTTGTAGCGCAGGAGGTCGGTCAGCAGGAAGGCCGGCACCAGCACGACCATGTAGGAGTAGGTCAGCACGGGAGTGATCTCATTCGTCACCTGGAAGTGACAGAAAGGTCGATTAGGAATCAGTGAGGGGGAGGAAGTTCACAGCATGTTCCTCTGTCCTATAGTGCAGAAATATTAACATTCAAGAGACTATGGTGCAGTTTAATTACCACATCTTCTTATTGTAGAAGTCTATAGTCCAAAATAATTATTATAAACTACCATCAGTTTTTGTTTTGCACCTGTAGGGCTGCAACCAACAATTATTTACATTTTACGATTAATCTGCTGATTATTTACAAAGTTACCCTTGGCTAAAAATCTAAAGATTTCTCATTAAATAAAGGGAAAACAAATCTCCATAACTAGCACATCTTAGCACATCATTTTTTGGAATCCAGGTTGCAAATCAACTCATCATTTACGTTATTTTTCAAGCAAAACATGATGCTTAATTATGAAGATTTCCTATTTGAATCTGATTTTTATTTTTGTAAATTTAATGTTGAGGAGGTTTTGAGGACTGGTCAAGGCATTTTAAGACGTCAGACTATCAGCAGATTGATCTCCAATGGGAAAAGGTCGATTGCAGCAAATTGATGCAACATAATGCATTTTATGTAACAGAACAAAATCAGCAGACGTGGCAAACAAAAATCCTTGTTAGATCAAATTACATGCTCGCTAAAAAGCATTCATTTGGATAAATGAGCTTTTAAACAAGACCATTTGGTCCATGATGGAAAAACTGGAAGCACAAAATCTCTCTGGCAGAAACAGACTGACTTTATACACAGTCAGGGAGGGCTTATTCCCTGTAATCTGGTAAATTCAGGACTTGTTGTTTTCTGAAGTGGCCTCTCTGGTCAAACAGAGACTTTTTTCTTGTCCTATCATATTAAGTTTGATGACAAATTGATTGACTTTTAGCTGACACAGAGCCACAAGTTAAAAATAAATCCACAAATCATAGTTTGCTGATGATTTCACAGCCAGGACTCCATTGTAAACCCTTCACAAACCTATTACACAGTCCCACTTTGGAGGAATGTGAACTTTGACCGCCGCCGATGGATCAGCAGACTGCCCACAGGACATTCATTAATTCTACTGTGTGAGGAGCCTGGCTGCATGTAGAGGAACTCATGAAAGAGTCAGCACAGAGACTGTAAAACAATAACTGTCAGGTATTTCATTTTGAGAATGTTTACCCATCACAAAGGGAAATGTGCACTAACCTGCTCCCTGGTGAAGTTCTTCTCAGAGCTGAGGAGATACGGTGTGATGAAGGGCTCCCCGGGCTTTATCGACGCCATAAATCCATAAAAACACAAGAATATGACGGACCACTTCCACTTCCTGGGCGCATTGGTGTCATCAGGGGGACCGTCAGAGGGGGACAGGCCCTCTGAAGCAGACACAGCCATCTCCACGTCTCCATCTTCAAGTCCTCTGCTGTCTTCAGATAGGGGTCCCTTCAGGTCCATGTCTTTGTCCTCCTCTGATCTGTCCCCGCTTCCTTCTGTGTCATCTGCCACCATTGTATCAGCTGCACCACCAACTTTTGCTGCTGTGTCAAATCACCATGTGAGGATTTGACTGAGAGTTAAAAAAAAAAAAAAAGACGGCCGGCCTGTAACGGAAAAACCCACCTGCTTGGGTTTCAATGGTGTAAATGAACCATTTAACAGGCTGATGACAAGGTGGTTAAAATGCTACATGCTGCTGTTTGCATGTAGGAGAAAATGTTGACCTTTGCTCCATTCCACACTGGGAAAATTTCTATCCAGCAGCCGGGCCCGGTGTCATTGTCAACCTGAAAAGATAACAATGTTGTCAGTTGGTCAGACTATTTTGACACTGTGCAGACACTGTGTTGCTGTGTTTTCCACTGTGGCAAACTATAACGCTCTGCTGCAACTCAAATAGGGCTCAAAAGGAATGCGTCCTTAAACCTGGAAGTAACCTGGGGTCAATCCTCTCCAACTCAAATTTCAAATGGGTTGGTGGTTAGATGCCTAAAATGATACTACAGTGGTTAGGTTATCTGCTACATAAGCCTGTAACATGCAAGTAAGCATAAAGTTGTCCTGTTTAGTTGACTTTCAATCCAAATTATAGCCAGCTATTTTGATAATTTATTAAATATTTAAAGAAAATTTCATGCAAAAATGTGTATATATGGCTAGTTTCTCTTTCCTGTTTTATCTCATATTAAACTATATATATTTTGGTCTAAGACTGACAAAAAAAGGCATTTAAACATCACTTTGACTGTAATCATAACAGACTATTTTGACATATTATAAAGAGCAAATAAATAATGGAATAAGATAATCATATAATAAGCATGTCTCGATGATGAAAGCAAAAATCATTAATTGTAGCCCTACATATACACAGTTAGTCGACTTTTAATTGACAACTATTTTGATAATCGATTAATCATTTAAAGCAATTTTCCATGGAGATTCCGTGGATATTTTGTCTTTTTTTTCGGTTTGATCTCATATTAAACTTCATATTTTTTAGTTGAATACTAATAACACATTTAAATACTTGACTTTGAAAAACGAATACTTCATATTATATAGAGCAAACAATTAATCTACTAAACAATCTGCATATCCATCGATAATAATAATAAAAAGCATTACTTGTAGCCCTACATATCAGGGGTTCCCACTCATATTAATACATTAGCAATAAAGCACAATGCGTATAATTATTGTAACTTCATAGCGAATCTTATTAAAAGGGAAACAAACATTATGCTCCTGAGAAATGAACTCCATGGCCGGAGTTACGTGTCAAGAATTGAGGAGCAATACAAACAAGTTACACAAGCTATTCAACACAGCGTTAGCATGCCTGAGGCTCACTGACTGTTAGCTGCTAACCTGGCTGTAGTCGGGTTTTCTGTGCGTCAAACTGACACAGACATTACTTATATTCACCTCATAACACAATTTATGATACCGGTACGAAGTTATAGCTAGCTAGCACACTTGCTAACATGATAAAGGTATATATACAATGCACTTTAGCCGCTTCTAAAATGATTAGCATTTTAGTTAAAGCAAGTGACTGACAGCCCGTGTACGCAATAAAAAGCTGGCTTTGAGTTAAAAAAGTGACATGTAGTTGTTAACACGTATATGGTTCAAGAATTTGAGTTAACGTTACATACCTCGTGCGCTCCATCTGAGGCTGCAGCGCTTAATTTGCTGCCCCGCTCTTCTGTCACCGCATGGACTTCTGGGAAGTGTAGTTCTGTCGTTTTACTGCCGTGACGACGTTGGTAACACTTTATTTCCCTTAGCAACCGGATGAAAATTAATAAATCAGATTTTGTTTTTTAATGCATTGTAAGAACCAAGATGGCACAGGTTCATAAAGTACAAAATAAATAAATTACAAAATATTTGTATTTACTTCAAATGTATTTCCATATTTCTATTTTATTTCTGTGTGGGAATATCTCTTTCACTTCAAATGTATTTGTATCTTTCCATTTTTATATTTTTAATTTGTACATATTTCTATTTACCCTAAGACTTAAGACTTGTTGCTCTTTTATCTTTATTTTATTTCCATACTATTTCTTACACAGCACGAACTTTAACAAAAGCAATCTTCCACCAGGGATCAATTAAGTCTTTCTGATTCTGATTTTGCATTTTTGCATATTGCAGGTACTTGCTCGCCATCTGTTGGTGATGCAATGTAACTTCTAATACATCTAATACTAATAATGATTTTAGCCATATTGTAATAATAACAATAATAGCAGTGGCAATAATAATAATAATAATATAACATAAAAACAAGTTCATAATGCCTTCATTTATGTATACAATGTAATGTAAACTCTTATATCTGTTAATAAATAGTATTAAAGAAATTTGTTGCTGATGTTAATGTTGACTCAAACAGAAAAGAGTGTGCCGAAAAAATAACTACACCCTTTCTCAGTGTAACAAATATAACATATGGGTTATTAATTATTTATTTGGTTGGTTGAAAAGCGTTTTATTGTGATGAAGAGCTTGTCAGAACATAAAATGTGAAAAGCATTTGAAACATTTCTCTGCTTTTACAGAGTAAAAGACAGCCAACTTTGCAAAATATATATATAAATAAGAGAAACTGCATGAAAGGTTGGATTTCTCCTGGGCATATTTCTGTATGCACTCAAGTTCTTTGGCTAAAAACACAAAAAAGTATTTGCACAACGAGAAGCTGGTTCAAACTTGATAGAATCAGAGGCTAAGAGACAGAAAGGCTTTAATATTTGACAGTAAATTCAGTAGATGGCAGCAGTATGCTACAAAAGAGTGTATGATACTTCTTCCCTGGCTTTGAGACAAAAAAAAGGAACAAAAAAATATGATACATTTCTCTTTAAAAAAAAACAAAAAAACAAAGTCTATTGAATTTTCAGAGAGCACCAGTGCCTTCTGAAGTCTGAGAAGTGGACCTGCTGAACTTTGACCCCAGCACTCTCTCCTGTCTGACTTTCCTCTTCAGAAGTTGGACCATTTTGTTCCTGAACTTCTCTCCCACGAAGGCATAGAGGACGGGGTTGATGCAGCTGTGGAACAGAGCCAGGCTGTTTGTTACCATTACAGCCGCGGTCACAGAGGTCCTCAAAAAACAGTCAAACGGTATCAGGCCGGCCCTCATGAGTGTGTCCACAATCATGGTTATGTGGTACGGCGTCCAGCACAGCAGAAACGCGATCACCACGGCTATGATCACCTTCATGGCCCGGTGCTTCTTGAAACCGCGAGTGCGCAGCAGCCTCCAGACAGTGATGCTGTAGCAGGTAATCATTACAATCAGAGGGAGAACGAAGCCAAAAATATGGTGGAACACGCGAGTGGCGATTCTCCACAAGGAGGCTCTGCCGATGTCAAAGGTTTCATGGCAGATCATCCTGCCCGAGTCGTCGTCAAACGGGGCGACGTCGTAGAAAAGTGCAGGCAGAGCGAGGGCCCAGCCGAGGGCCCACACTGCTGCACACAAAAACCGGCTGCACATCCTCTGACGGCTGCGGAGACTCTCGCTGGCGTGCACAATCACAAGATAGCGGTCGATGCTGATACAAGCCAGGAAGATGATGCTGGTGTAGAAGTTTGCTTCGAAGACCAGGTTGAGGAATTTGCACATGAAGTCCCCAAAGAGCCAACCTTTAACGACTGCGACAGCCCAGTAAGGGAGGGTTAGCGCCATCAGACCGTCTGCTATCGTCAGGTGAAACAAGTACACGTCAGATGGAGTCAGCGCCTGTCTGCTGGTGCCGATCACCCAGCCCACTAACAGGTTCCCGGGGATTGCCAGTAAAAAGATAACTGAGAGGATGACACCCAGGGTCTGAGCTGCTAGAGGAGGCAGAGGTTTGGTATCACATGTTAGCGTACTTGGATCCACAATGTAGGGTATGGTATTGTTATGGCTGGAATCATTATAGAAAAAACTATCCTCAAAGGTGTATGAGATGCCTATGGAAGGAAAACAGATTGATATTATAATCATAGCAATATTAAAACATATTCAGCATCTGCCACATTTCAGATGGTTGAAGCTGCAGAAAGAAAGCACTGTTTGAAACCCTGTATACTCTGCCGCTTCTATCGCTCAGTAATGAGACTCTGCATTGGACACATTTAAGACAGACAGCAAAGGATACATGATATTACTTTTTCAAGTTTTAAAAATTACAAACAGCTATTTCCCACAATTTGGGGCAGCCAAATCAGCGTTCTGAAACTTTAACGTTAGCTTAATTAATTTTTGCTAAAGAGAAGCTATTGTGTAGCACAAAGTTAATTTAACGATTAATTTGTACAAATGCAATTTGGTCATTTTGTTTTTCAAACTTGATATAGTCTCCCTTTAACATACCTAAATATCCAAAGTTTAATACCAACAACAATGAATTAGTTCAGACACTTACCTTCTGACATGTCTGTAGCTTTCAAAGATGACACAAGCCTGACACCCAAATGAATCTGTGTCGCTCAGCGTCCCTTTAAGTGAGTTTTTCTATGAAGAGTTGACCCAATGTCCTGTTTCCTTCCCCAATATGTTACTGCACGTGTCTGCGTCACTAGATGTTTTGTTGCAATTTGACTTTCTAACACGGCTCTGACATTAGGAAATGTACAGGAGTTAATAATTAAATTACTGATGGTTTACAGCTTCTTTTTAAAGCAGAACTCAGGCCTGCATTCAAAACTTACTTAAGAAAAAGTACAAAAGTATCAGCATCAAAATTTACTTAAACTATCAAAAGTAAAAGTACTCATTATGCAGAATGGACCCACTCAGATGTTTTGTATATTCTGAATATATTATTAGATTATATTCATTTATATAAGCAGCATTTAATCTAGTAAAGATAGGGTTCACTTTATCTATTTAATATAAGTTTATGAGGTTTCGTTAAAAAAACTAAAACAATATTTGCCTCTAAAATGTGGACTAGAGGTAAATAGTTAAATCAAATGGAAATACTCAAGTAAAGTTCATACCTAAAAACTGTACTTGAGTACAGTACTTGAGTAAATGTACTTCCCACACTGAAAATACCCATGAAAGGAAAACATTTGTAGGCCTAAAAAAAAAAATCAAAACTCAAATTAAGCTAGAAAAAAGTACATTTTCATTGTTATTCACTTTATAATTTGAGAAAAAAAACTAATTGGTCCAATTATTGCACCAAAATTCGCCGTTTTGTATCTACCAATCTTTTAAACCATCAAACTCAACTAATGAGATTTTCTTCCAAAATAAAGCTCCTAAAATTAAAAAAAAAAAACAGTCTGTATCAGAATAGTAAACAGTAAAAAAAAGTTGTTAATCTTTGTCTTAAACAGATGTTTTGTAGGAACTAATGCACAAGCTGTCCCTGAATACGTGTGATGTGACCCTGTTGCAAGCCGTTGGGTAACCAGGGGTGTGTGGAAAGGTGTTTGGCCAGGGTGTCAACTGTGACACTTTCTGGAAATGAGATATTTTGTTCTCACTTTTGCTGTTGCAAAAATCCGGTAGCATTCCCCTGGTTTTTTCCCACACTGTGTCTACTGTTAAAAAACAATCTGGTATACTTTTTTATTACGTTTAGATCGTCGTTATTACTGTAATTTTGTTGAGCATGCAGAGAAGAAATGACAACAACCCACAAAGGTAACTCCTCTACCTCCCCTCTGTCTTCATAAATCACTTCGTTCAGGTCCTGAAAGGTACGATGCACAATAATCAACATAGCAGCGTGCTGCATCACCGCCATGCTGTCACAGAACGAGAATGACCAGTTTGAGTTTCTTGGTAAACAGTGCTCGATAAACACACAATAAAGTGTGTGTATTTAGTTTTGTCTTGAGCTGGTGTCATAGTTTTAGTTGATCAGCTTCATGCCCAAGACAAAAAAACACCATTCATTTACATTTTCCCATGTTTTGCATCAAAATATAGAGTTTTTTTTACAAGCCACAACACGTGAGGGGGGCCACACGGGGGTGTAGTGGTTAGCACTCTTGCCTCACAGCAAGAGGGTTGCGGGTTCGATCCCCGCCCGTGGCCCTTCTGTGTGGAGTTTGCATGTTCTCCCCTTTGTGCGGGTACTCCGGCTTCCTCCCACAGTCCAAAAACATGCAGCTCAGGTGACTCTAAATGTCCCGTAGGTGTGAGTGAGAGTGTGAATGGTTGTCTGTCTATATGTGTCAGCCCTGCGACAAACTGGCGTCCTGTCCAGGGTGTACCCTGCCTACGCCCAATGCAGCTGGGATCGGCTCCAGCCCCCCCTGACCCGGGTTGACCCGGATAAGCGGTTTCGGAAGATGAATGAATGAATGAACACGTGCGGGTCTGACTAATGCTTAGAACAATCATCACCATCCCATAAAGGTTATTCTGCAATGAAAACGATGTCCTCTACTCCAGTAAATAGGTTGAACAATAGATAAATGTACTTAAAGTATCAAAAGTAAAAGTACTTGTTACGCACTCAGATTGTTTTATATATACCAAATGTATTATTGGATTATTAATATTATAAGCAACATTTTCATTTTCTCAAGATAGGGCTCATTTTAACTACTCAAAATACTGTTATGTGGTTTTATTAATAAAACATTTTAAATTGATCATATTTTTCCATGTTAAATCTTGACCTAAAAAGTAACTAAAGCTAAATGTAGTGGAGTAAAAAGTGCAATATTACTTCAGAATTGCACTGAAGTAAATGTACTTAGTTACATTCCACCACTGCACTAGATCTTAAGCTCAAATTCATTTTATTTTAACACTTAATACTTTGATCACTTTGGAAATGGAAAATAACTCTACCAAGTCTCCCTTTTGTTGAAGTAAACAGTTCACAGTTTCCCAACTGATCCTGTGGTTATTTTTTTGGCGATTCAGACAATGGGAATTGTTTGAGCATCAAGCTAAGGTTTCTTTCACTGGAAAAAAATTTTTTTATCTTTAGAAAGAGTAGAAACTAAATACGGTTTAAGTCCAGTTCTTCGATAATACTGTTGAAACATGATCCAACGTGGAGCCAACTGCTTGTCACGTGAATTTACCCTTGTGAACACAATGAACAATGCAGTCACACTTGGCACGGACATGATTCTTCTCTGGAAACAAACATCCAGGTCACTTCCCTAGAAATGCTGGTTTTAATCAAGATTCTTCATCAAGGAAAGAGGAAATATTTTCTTGTTTTTGTCCTCTTTCGTTCCTTTGAATGCTCTGTGCAACAGATAAAAAAGAATCATCTTATCAACATGTTTGTGTCTGAAGATTCCCTGGAAACTGGGAAGGGTTCTCTGAAACTATATCGCTGAAATGTCTTTAAAATTTCCAACTATGCCTGGAATTCAGTTTATGTTGGGAGTGTGGCAGTTTCTAAGCATTTTTCCCATAAGATAACACTTTTTATGAGTTTCTCTATTTGACGAGGGACTGTCTTTATTCTACTGTCACCACCCAGCTGTTAGTTTTCTGTAGCAATTCGGAAAATAAATGTTGTGGGGGTTTTTTTTTCTTCATTTTTACATCATAATGCAATAGGATCTGTACTGTGAAATTCAAAACTTACTTCTGTAAAAGTATCAAAAGTAAAAGTACTTGTTATATAAATATTCTAAATATATTATTAGATTATTATTGTTTTTGATGCATGTATGTAAGCAGCATTTTACTTTTGTACAGGTAGGGCTAATTTTAAAATAGTTTTTTTTTAGGTTTAATTCATAAACACATGTAATCACTTTTAATTGATTGTGTTTTTATGTTCAAAAATAACTAACGCTGTCAGGTAAATGTAGTGGAGTAAAAAGTACAATATTTGCCTCAAAATTGAGTAGAAGAGTTAAGAAACATAAATGGAAATAAGAAATCCTGTATTGTGACACCTGTGATTAGTTTAACTACTTCTCATATTTGTCATGTTTGAGTGAAATATCTTTGTTCCTGTCTGTCTTTGTTTGACAGGTCAGACGTGCAGAATTATCTGTTTCAAATCGAATAACAACGAAACAAATGACGCGCTGACAGACTAATGATAATGACTTATGACTTTGATCGTATTCTTTTTTTATGCACACTATTATCTCATATTCTATATTAATTTAATTTCACTTAATTAAAAAAAACTGCTGAACTATTTGATATAATGCACATATTTCTTTATTAGTATTTTCTTCATATTTTAGCATAATTTTCTTCTATTTTAAATGTATGTCTCTTAGTTTTTGCAATACCTGTTTTAAATTATCATTATTTATTATATATTATTGATATGATTAGGGTTGTATTTACATAAGTATTTATTAATACTTTTGTCTTAATATATTATATTATTTACAAAGTAAATTCCCTGTATGTGAAAACCCACATAAATCGGATAATTTTTCTAATCTGCCATGAATTATGAAGATGATTCTTCTTATTTATTTATTTTTTGTCTTTCTTTAAAATTAAGAAATCGATACTTGAGTATTTCTACATATGTAACTTTATACTTCTACTCCACTACATTTTAAGGGCAAATACTGTACATTTTTATTTGTAGTGGAGTAATTATGCAGTTAGGTATTAGTACTTTTACTTAAGAAAGCGATCTAATTACTATTTACATCACTGATGAAATATCAATATCGTCGTTTTGAATTTAGTACAGGCATCCTTAGGGGCTCCTCATCTTCTGGGGTCCTGAGTGTAAAATACGCGGAAGCGACAGGCGGAAGGAGCCTCGGCGGAAGCGGTCTTGTCTGTCAAGGGAGGAAAAATTTGCAGAATTTGACACAAAGAGGTTAATCCCACCAAATAGCACCGATCATCCCCCCTTTTCCTCGACACCGGCGTCCGCTGCGATGATCCTGTTAGAAATCAATAACCGCATTATAGAAGAGACGCTGTCGTTGAAGTTCGACGGCGCATCCAACGGGTGAGAAATCATTGTTACACCTGGCTAGCAATGCTAACGACAGCTAGCTTCCCCTTTAGCGCTCCACTGGAGATGATGGCTGCATTTAATGAAGTAGTGGTGGTTTAATGTGCAGCTGATAAACATTTGCAGCGTCGAATAAGGCAGACAGTTAGCCGTATTTGTTGTTAAAAATGAAAAAAACACAGTGAATTATGTCGCTGAGCCTCCGTGGCTGGTTTGCCTGAAGCTGGGGTGTGTCTGCACAGTCAGTGTTATGCCAGAATTTGTAACCCCAATCATTTTTATCCCCCCTGGCTGTTGCCCCGCAGTTCGTGGAGGTAAAATAACATATAAGTATATTTTAGATTATAATGCGCCTACTGACCTGGCAAATACTATATGAAGCATTTAAAAACGTTTTATGTGGTTGCATAGCATTAATTGTAGCTAGCCGACCGCAATATTGCTAATGTTTGTGGTTTGGTTTTTCGCAATTAACGGACCTCAAACCGTAAACATTAACCATTTAGTAATTACATTTTACATGCGGATTACACCAGCATTTACGGCAAGTAATATATATTTCTAAGGACTACAATTTTTGGCACATCAGGTTTGTAAGAGAACAAAAACTTGTATACGATGTCCGTCTCCACGTCATTTATCATCAACCACAGTGTAACAACACAGGGCTGGTGAAGCTATATTAAAGTTAGAACTTCTGTTTGTTAATAAAGGCAAATAATTTGCTTTTAACGGCATCACAGGACCAGTTAGCAGCTACTTGTTAGCTAACCATCGCCCCTTTCTCCAGCTTCCGCATTCCTGTAGTCAAGCTGAGTCAAGTCTGTGCCCCGTGCACCGCCAGCAGCATTCACAGTCTGCAGTCTGGACAAGCTGCTGCAGCATCCACCTCCAGCTACCACTCAGTGCTTCACATTTTTAAGAAGCTATTATAGTCTCAAGGCGATTCCTTAGAAAATTCACCTTTAAAATATTAATGTTTGTGGTTTTAAGGCAGCAAAAAACTCTATTTACTAATTTAGGTATCTTACCCTTTTTTAATGGTTAATGTTCTTTCTCAAACAGGTAACGGAGGCGTGGTGATAATAAAAAAAACAATACGCATCATGTTTTAAACTTGCATTAGCTTTGGAAAACATCAATATGGTACTTAAATTGAACAATTTATAGATTATTACACAACGCATGAACTTTCTCTGTCACTTGCTCTCCTCTTTACTGTCTCATGAGTTAGCATGAAAAATATGAAATGTTAAATATATTTTGCAAACTGTTTGGGTCACCAACATTGTCAGTAAAATGTGAAATATCCTAAAAATGCCAGAATGCACTGAAGAGGGGTCAAAAATAATGCCTTCCTGAAGCCCAAGGTGACTTTAAAATAGCATGTTTTGTCCAAACAACAATGCAAAGTTATTAAATGTCTACTACTAATGAGTAATTATTGGGAGATTTTCTTTGAAAAATTATTTTATGTAAGCAAGGGATTTGGTTAAACATAGGGCTAGTACAAATAGCTTAAAGCTTCATTCATAACATTGCAATTCAGGTTCTAAACTAATTTTGGAACGATGCGCAGGTTTGTTTTTTGCCTGCTTATTTAGTGAAAACAGCATTTCTGCAGAGCTGTAGATAAAGTTTGGGCAGCACTAATGTTATTAATATTGTACTACTTGTACAGTTAGTTTCCACTGATCTCCAAAAGGCAAAAAGTTAATTAAAAAGTAGATTTTCATAGCATGTTTTTAGCAAACAAAATATTCTGACACACTAGCTGCAAACAAAAGGAGGAACTCAATTTAACAGCACCATAAATTACATCTATATAATAAGTATTTTTACTTTTTTAGGATGATGATGTCATAAAATATGATAGATATTCATATGACAGATACTCGAGGCTTCATTGGACATTTGATACAGCCATAGTTCAATTTAACACAGAGAGCAATACAGTGTTGTGTACGTACATCATCTCTTTATACATCATTAATTTCCTCTTTTTATTTTCTCCTGTAGAACCAAACCAGAGGCCGTCGATGTGACGTTTGCAGGTGAGATAACATGACGTCTTATCTAACACGTTGTTTATCTGCATGTTGGTGCAAGTAACAGCTTAGTTGTTTTGAAAATGTAATTCCAAGTGTAATCACATGTTATTTTAAGGCTTTCTTGCTGGAGGTGATACAGATTTCTAGCTGTCATCACACCTTTTATCTTCCTATTATGCAATTCAGCGCTGCCAGTAATCACTGTGAGATGACACAAAGTGTTACATGTGAAATAATCCTATATACAGGCGTGAATCCAGGTTACTAATTAAGCAGGGACAAGTTGCCAGAAGGAAAAGGTTAGGATGCCATTAATCACCTGCATGTTTTAATGTGTGGTGCAGATTTCGATGGCGTCTTGTACCACATCTCCAACCCCAACGGGGACAAGACCAAAGTGATGGTCAGCATCTCCCTGAAGTTCTACAAGGAGCTGCAGGAGCACGGCGCTGACGAGGTACGGCACGCAAATACAGGGAGAAATCCAAATAAAGAATGTGGAAAATGTTGCTCTGTGCCTCACCGACG
The DNA here is from genome assembly GCA_903364295.1 of Serranus cabrilla. NCBI lineage: Eukaryota > Metazoa > Chordata > Actinopteri > Perciformes > Serranidae > Serranus > Serranus cabrilla. Next base: position 200,476 of record CAFUXE010000548.1, on the reverse strand, counting down.
CTCAGTTTTGAGCTGAGCTGTGCTGTGCTTGAACTTTTGGTCTTTAACTTGGGTTGAAAAGTCTTAAAAATGTATTTCAGGGTTTCCCCAGGCACTGTTTGTCAGGTTTGTAAATAAACCAGGCATGTAGAGGTCAGTGGTTGTATTTCAGAGCTGCAGGTGAGCTGTTTAAACATGCACTCACCGTCAAAATGCGCACTGCTGCAACAGTAAATCCATTGTCACGAATAAAACCCAGGCAAGAATGCTGATAAGCTCACTCTCTGTCTGGTTTTGGTTTAAATTTTGACACGATAAAGTTAAAAATAAAGCAGAATAAGGTCATGATTGTGATCTGCACACACACACACACAC
>CAFUXE010000548.1:165248-191323 GCA_903364295.1 Serranus cabrilla | reverse complement strand
TTTTATGAATTTTTATTTGTAATAAAATTCAATAACTTCACTCTTATGTACTGTAGTGTCACCAAAACTACTGCAGTAATAAACTGGCTCTTTCTGATCATACTACAGCTCTTGTTTTGATAATTTTTTGAAAAAATCATATTTTTATGAATTTTTATTTGTAATGTAATTCAATAACTCCACTTTTATATACTGTAGTGACACCAAATTTACTGTAGCCATCAACTGGCTCATTCTGATCATACTACAACTCTTTTTTTTTTAAAATATCAAAACAAGAGTTGTAGTATGATCAGCTAGAGCCAGTTGATGGGTCTAGTGATTTTGGTGACACTACAGTACATAAGAGTGAAGCTCTCTATATATATGAATATCTGTGTAGTATCTCTCTTCGCTTTTGCAGCGGTTTTGCAATTTGCAGACGGTCCCTATCCACTCGTCTCCCAGCCGGCTGCTCATAGACCGCAATGTTATTTCTGCAGCTTGTTAGACAGCTACTTTTGATAAAACTGGACTTGTAGCACATTGTGTACCTTACAACGATGGGAAAGGGGCATCATTTATGTTTTGACAATGTATCACTAATGAGTTATTGATACCGGAAGTCCGAATCTGTGAATATCTTTCCAACTTTACCGAACTTTTATCTCGTTATAACGTGAAACTCATTTATCACATTATAACGTGAAACTCATTTATCACGTGAAACTCATTTATCTCGTTATAACGTGAAACTCATTTATCTCGTTATAACGTGATAAGTTTCACGTTATAACGAGATAAGTGTTTATCACGTTATAACGTGAAAAGTATCACGTTATAACGTGAAAAGTATCACGTTATAACGTGAAACGTATCACGTTATAACGTGATACTGATCCATTTTTATTTTGGGGGCTGGCAGTTCAGAGTTTCCGTACTGGCTTAACTTCAGTCCCCTACATTTTTTTATTTCTATCTTCCTATAAGGACACGAACTGAAAAGGCATTTAAAGTGATGAAGTTGAGAAACTTGTTGTAACTTTTGGTGATATTCAACAACGTTTAAGTAAAATATAAAAATGCACTCAAAACTGTACAGGACATGAAGGGTTAATGCTGTTCTATCACATTAACGCTCCAATCCAGATACTTTTATTTGGGCCAATAGGATGCATCTAAAGCGGTGACATCATCGTGAAGTGTTTGGAGTCCTCACCTCTCGGGCTCGGCGGTCTGGCCCTGCATCAGCTGCTGGTAGTTATTGATTTCCGCCTCCAGCTTCATCTTCACGCACAGCAGGTTCTTGTTGTTTTCCACGTGGCGCTCCACCTGCGCCCGCACCTCCTTCAGCTCCGCCTGCAGGCTCACGATCGCCTTGTTGAGCGGGAGGAGGCGCTGACCGTTCTCCAGTCTGGCGCTCCCGAGGGCCTCCTCGAGGTTGTGGATCTGAAAGGAGCACATGGGGAGAAAACTTTAAAAAAGATTCTCAGGAATCCTAGTTTTGTTTTGTAAGAGTAGATCCAGGTGGCAGTGAGACGGATAAAGAGTTTGTCTGGCTTAAAGTAGCAGGTTTACAGTGTAATTACAAGACAGAGGGAATTCTTGTGAAAAGGAAAGGTCGAACAACACGCCCTGAAGGCAGTTGTATCATACCTGACGTGACAAAGGAAAGATTTTGCTCCATAACTAGTGTGTGGCTACCTTGCAGTGCACGCTCTGGATCCTGATTTCCAGAGATTGCTTCTGTTTGAGCAATTCCTTCAGCTCGGACTTTCCAGAGAGCAAGTCCTCATTGTTCTGGGCCTCCACCACCTTGATGGTGTCAAACTGGAGAAGGACAACAAGGTGGAAAATGGTGATAAACTGTAGGTAGTCATGTTTCCATCTAATAATTTCTCTGCTCACTTTGGAGATTTGCAAGAGAAAAACTTGACGGAAACACAAAAATTCGATAAAACTTTAAAAAATGCACATAAAAGTTTTTACTCTCACTTTAGGTTGTTTTGTGTTTGTTGTTTTTTTAATAGATAATGCACTCAACAGGAAATAAAAAGAGTTTTCTCTCCCTCAAAGATGTCAAATGAACTTTTCCTATAATAATGATAATTATAAAATAATAATGATTATTGCTCATGTCATCACTCATTGCTGGCAGCTGTTTGAGTGTTATTAGATAATATCCGCTGCTAAACCAAACTCCATTGAGAAATCATTGAATTTAACATGTCGACCTTAAAATTTGGTTTCTAAATAATTCTGTTAAATCTTCTGTTGTTTTCTGATTTATAACTGTAACACTGCTGCCTCCTAATAAATCTTTAGTCTAAAAATATCTTTTAATTCTTTACTTCTACCGTTTCCGGACAGATTAGTCTACAGCAACACATCACACTGCCATCTTCTGACCAAAGTACGTTACTGCAGATTTACTTATTTGATCTAAACATGTTGATGGAAACGTCCCAAATTCACATTTTCTTTAATGCATCATTTTAAACTTTTTATTCAAATTTCGCCTCGACTTTAATGAAACACAGCTACTGTATATTTCTGCAGGTTTCTACCTTGCTCTGGTACCAGTCCTCGGTCTCCTTCAGGTTCTTCTGGGCCAGCTTCTCGTACTGGACTCGGATCCTGTTGACAGTGTCGGCCAGGTTGGAGTTCGGAGACTCGATCTCCACCTTCACCACGGAGTCCTTGATCTTCTCACGCAGGACATCCACATCCTGCAAGAGCCACGGCTTTACCTCCGAGTTCACACATTACACTTGATATTTGAGCTAAAATGTGCTGATCTCTCACCCGTTTGTGTTCCTGGTTGACGCGAGCGAGCTCTTCCTTCACCAGGTCTATCTCTTTCTGTGTCTGCAGGCGGTTCAGCCTGGTGTCCTCGACGGTCTTCTTCAGGACGTCCAGGTCTTTTTCTAATTCCTTACGTGCTCTTTTCTCATCCTCCAGCCTGCGCACAGGGGGAGGAACCCAGCAATGAATCACACACACTCCACTGACTCTTAGTGTGTTATAAATTACTTTGTGTTTTATTTTCTGAGTTTTTTTAAAAATGCAGACTGCATGACACGCACTTGTTTTTGAAGTCGTCATTAGCCAGTTTGGTGTTGTCGATCTGGAGCAGCAGCTTGGCGTTATCCATGGTGATGTCTTTGATCTAAAGAGATAAATACATGATGTTTATTATCAGTAATACATTTTTTTTTTTGCAATATACAATATTTTAAGAGAAAATCAATTATTGTAAAAATGGAAAATATGAAAAAAGAAATATTTTTTTCTTCTCAGAAATCAACAGAGAAAGAAATCTGATGTGTGAAATATAAACAGTAACATTAATTAAAACATGTATTTTTCTTGATAGAAAACAAGACAGGAATCTTACTTATATTTAACTTATAACTTATATAGCAATAAGTTAAATGTATGAAATAAAGACTCAAATTTACTTTTCTTTAAAAAATAAAAAATAAAGACAGAAATCCAATGTGTGAAAGACACTCGATTCAATTCCTTATATATCTTCTACAAAATAAATTAAGAAAATTCTATTTGCAAGATAAATACTTCAATTTATAAAATATTTCTTCTAAACTAATATAGCAATAATAACTCTAACGTGTGAACAAAAAGGGTCAAATGTATTTAATTTCATATGTTTCTTTTAAGAAATAAAGTAATTAAAAATCAGATGACCCACCTTCTGCTTCAGGTGTTCCAGCGGCTTCTCAACCTCATCCCAGTCGCGCCTCTCCGGGGTTTTCCTCTTGGCCAAAATATCATCAATCTGCCTCTCCATATCATCGTTTTCCCTCTGCAGCTGCTTCACCCTGCCCAGGTAGCCAGACAGCCGGTCATTCAGACCCCGCAGCGTCTGCTTGTCGTCCGCGGGGGCGGCAGGAGGCGCGGCCGCGGCGGGAGGTGCAGCTCGGGCGACAGGAGCGGAGTCTCTCTCCGTGTCGTTGCGCAGCACGTTACGCAGCCCCTCCAGGCTCGCCACGGACGCCCTGGAGCCCCGTCCCCCGGCTCCCCCGAACATGCTGGCAGCGGTATTTGAAGGCATGATAAATGCTGGGTGAGAGTACTAACAACAGCAGAGAGCTACTCAGGCTGCTTGATGGATGTGACGCATACAGGTAAGTTTTATACCTGCTTTTTTACGCATAAATCCGCCCCCTGCGAGGCCATTGGCTCCTGCTGCCCACAACCACCCCTGGACAAACTGGTCCAAGCTCAAAATTCAGGTATTTCTTGTTGACTTTTTTATATTCCTCACTGTAATTATGCACTTGTCCGCTCCTGATTGGACGCAGGTAACGTTTTGGGGAGGTGGTGGGTGGTCCTAGTCTACCTTAAAAGCAGGTGGTCCGCGGGGTTCTAGGTACCTTCACTTCTGACCTGTGCAGGAAGCTTCTGGGTTTCATCAAGAGGCAACATGTCTAAACCGAGAGGTTACAGCAGCCAGTCCTACTCCCCCAGCAGCACGGGACCGGCCAAAAGCTACCCGACCAACAACAGGATCGACTCGTCCGGAAAATCCAGGGAGAAGGATGACATGGTTGGACTCAACGACAAGTTCGTCAGGTTGATTGACAAGGTGCGTACATTATTATTATTATTATTATTATTATTGAAATATATTATTATTATTATATATAACATGAAAAAGTGTACAGACAATTACAAGAGCAATATTAATGTATTTGTTTTCGTACGTTCAACATGTGAAAAAAAAACGTTTTAACTTATTAATCATTTATTTAGTTTTGGCATTTATTTATTTATTTTTATTTTACGACTTTTTTATATATATATATCTTTTTTATTCATTTAATTTTTTTTTTTTTAACTTTTTCATTTACTCGTTGGAACCAAATGCACAGTAACATTAAAAAGGCAAAGTGAAAAAAAGTTCGTCAGATTCGTTGAGCAATATTTAATGTATTTTATAAATAACAACATTTATTGTTTTAGTAGGCTATAATTAAAGCATTTAAGCATTTTTATTTGAAACAGCAATGTAAAGTGAAAACAAGTTTGCCATGATCATTGACAAGGTGTGTACATAATTATTATTTTTTTAATTAAATTAAAAATATATAACGAAATTCATATCTAAATGAATAAATATCATAACATTTACTCTATTTTGTTCTCCCCTCTTTTCCCGTTTCAGCAAGCTATAAAGCTGCAAATCTAAAAAAAATAATAATAATTACAAATAATAATAATCTTAATAAATAATCAAATAACCGAATTGATTAATATCACAATTAAATATATTTGACATTTAATATATTTAATGTGCTTTTGTAATTTGAATTAATTCATGTTAAATGTACATAATTAATATTTGGAATAAATGCATATAATCTTTGTAAAACCTGTTTCCAATCCGGGAGCATGGTTTATGCCAGACTCAGTCTACTGAAATTAATTTCGTGGCCTGAGGCCATGAAAAGTGTCTCCTTTTCCGAGCTTGGCTTCATGTAAACAATGCTGGAGGAACATGTAGGGCGCCACCCTGTGGTGACTTATATTATCTGCGGTTTGAGCATAGACTGTGAGGTTGAGTAGGGTAGTGTAGTGTTATTTTTGATTAACTGGTGAAACAAGTAAAGACAGCGACCCTCTGAAGTTGCAAATTGTTATCGGGACATTATGGCCTACTTTACACAGGTGCAAAACCGCAAAATTACACAATTTTTCATAATGTGTTGCTAAACAGAAGTGATAGTGTGAATGGGCACATACCTGTCAATCCTTTTTGAAAAACTCTCGACCTGCCGAAAGCCTGTTGTTGACGCGAAAAGCAACATATCCTCTTTTCTGACAAGCTAGCAGTTAGCATTTATGCTAAACATGTCCTTCCGGGAGAACCACTCATTTAACTATGAATATTTTTTTAAGCAACTGGTTTGTTAACAATATCCCGCGGCTGGTGGGCACCGAGGAAGTTTTTTTCTGTAAGAAACAGACTTTAAGTTAAACTTTTAGTTAACGGTGACAACAGTTACTAGCTTCTTCACAAGAAACAACTTCCTACTATTTATTAAATGAACAGCCAATCAGATTGCAGCAGCAATCATCTTCGAGCATGCGCAATGTTGTTTTCCCCCCCACACAAGTAAAACACCGTTTCCAAATCCAAAATATTGTTAATTTCTCAATTGCTCAATACCACCAAAACCCCAGCTTTTTCTTTTGCCAGCAGATAGCACCATACACAAATATTTGGAGTTTGAAAAAAACATACAAAAAGCCATCTCCTCTACTATGTCTACAGTAGGCAGATATCTAAACCTAAAACATACAGCATTGATACTCAATTTACAGGCCAAATCTAAAGGGTGGCCCAAAAACACAAAAATTAAAATAGAACATGTATTTTTTAGATATTTGTGCTTTGAATGTAAATAAGGTGCCAGAGTTCAATAATTAAAAAAAAAGATTTCTTGTTAAAAAAAAAAATGAGCTAAAAAAAAATTATATATATATATATTTGCCAGCAGATGGCGCCACACATGCATATTTGTATTTTGCAGAAAAAAAGGAAAAAGATAAACTGTAATTAAATTGGCATTATCATCATAAGCCTAAAAAAATATTATCATATATTCAGACCTGACATTCCTCAGATTTACTCAACACCAGTGTGAAGTGACACTCAATGTTAAGTTACTAATTCATTAATAATTAAAAAAATTAAGAAAGCTTCTGTTCACTATCACCCTCACATTGTCTGTGTCATAGATGAAACACCTGGAGGACGAGAACAAAAAGCTCGACACAAAGCTGAAGATCCTGAAGGAGCAGGAGGACTACCAGGGGAAGGTCGAGGACATCGTGAAGCAGCTGGAGGCTGAGATGCAGCAGCAGATCGAGAACTTGCTCCAGGACCAAGAAAAACTGCAGGTTGAGCTGCTCAAGAACCAGGAGGAGGTGGACGACACCAGGAAGAGGTCAGAGGGTTGCGGACCTCTATCGACTCTGAATATGTCATTATTGGCACAAATACATTTTTCAACTATTATTTTCTATTTGTTTCAGTTATGAGGAGGAGATTGTTAAAAAAGCAGATCTGGAGAATGAGTTCATCGTCAAGAAAAGGGTAATGCTTCTTATGCTGCGTCGTACCATTTAGAAACATGAAAACCTTAATTCACCACAACCCCCCCAAGTTTGAACTACATTAGGCTATTTTATAGGGTTTTTTGTTGTTGTTTTTTTACATTTTATTTGAGATGTTATAGCACTTTATTTCTTTAATACTTTATTTAAATTGAAAATGAGCCTTGAATGTGAGAAAAAAAGTTTGTTGGATTTATTGGCTCAATAAAAAAGGAATATAATACTTTTAAAGAAAGAAATAATGTGCTAAATTTGTACCTTTCGGGGTCTTCTCACTGGGGCAGCACCAGCTAAAGTACAGTTGTTGTTAACTGGCTAAATTGGTTGTAGATATGTGAATTTATGGCTTTAAAATATGTAATATGTGCATTTTTGGCCTTAAAATGGGTACTTACATTGAGGTCTGATATTGTACCCCTATCAGAATTAGGGGAGAAATATGTCGCCCAAGGTATCTACATTAATGTACCCCTAAGGCCCAAAATATGTTCCCAATCCAATGTCAAGGGTAAAACAGCCATAGCTTAGAGGAAACAAGGGACAAGCTGTTGTACCCCTAAAGGTACAAATTGAGCTCATTATGTTAAATAATGTATTGCGTACATGCACTTGATTAACCTTTAGATCTGAACCTTTCCTCATGGGGTATTTGGAAGTGATTTTCTGCACTGTATGCCACCAGGGCTAGCTTGTACTTATGCATGTGCTTAATAACAGGACGTAGATGATGGCCACTTGGGAGCAGTCGATCTAGCTCTGGAGCTGGAGGACCTGATGGGAAAACTGGACTTCCTCAGGGTTGGCTACGACGAGGTAAAACCACAACCTGTTAGTCCTGAAGGAGACATCAAACAATAACAGGTCTTCCCTATTAACTCTTTAGTCTGTCCCTTTAGGAGCTCAAGGAGCTGGAGTCACAGGTCCAGAACGAGACGGTGGTCTTACGCGAGAACAGCAAACGGTCTCTGGACATGGATGAGATCGTCGAAGGTGTTAAGAATCAGTATGCAAACTTAGCCGCCCGCTCCAGGGACGAGGCCGAGCAGTGGAACCAGAAGAAGGTTTGAGGAAGGAGGATTTGTGTCTCTTAATTATAGAGCTTTCTTAAAGGAAAAGGAATAGTTTGGATTCTTGAACTGAGGTTGTATGAGGTACATACCGTACTTATGGTCTGCATGCTCCCAGTTTGGAGAACCAGACGCTCCAGGCAGGAAACAGACTGCAGACGAGGCCTGTCACAAAACGAATTTAACCACCTAAACAAAGACCCAACCTTAAAATGTTATACCCATTTATATGAACTCGATTTTGACAATGTCTACCGATTGTTGTTGATATCCACAGCATCATTTGGCACTACTTTTTAACCGTAGAACTTCCATGTTCCTACACATAATGCCACAGATCGGCTGTTTTGGTCTGAATCCAGTCGCTAGTTTTTGTAAGAGACGACAAATTCAAGAAAATAATTATGATTGATCATGACAGCGACGATGAAATCTCATTAAATATGGAGAAAAAAAGAAATCTGTCTGGAGCGTCTGGTTCTCCAAACTGGGAACGTGCAGACCATCATCCACTGTGTGTAATTACCTCATACAACCTCACTTCAACACATCCAAACTATCCTTTAAAGTTACCAACAGACGTGGTAAAATATGTCTTCTTTCCCCCGTAGATGGACGCCTTGGTCTTCAGTGCAGGACAGCAAGAACAGGAAGTGCGTGATTTAAGAAGGGAGATCTCGGACATGTTGCGCCTCATTCAGAGGATCAAGGGGGACCTGGATGCTCTCACAAGGAAGGTTGTGATCACACATACAAACACTCCACACCTTTTCCATCCAGCCAGCCTCTAAATTCCTTCTTCACTCTGTTTCTCCGTTAGGAAGAGTCCCTGAATAAGGACATCATTGACGTGAGGGAGGAAGGTGATCGCAACCTGCAGAGGGCTCGAGAGGACATCGCCCAGCTGGAGGAGGCCCTGAGGCGGGCCAAGCAGGACCTGGCTGGACAGATCCGCGAACACCAAGGGCTGATGAACCTCAAGCTGGCCCTCGACATCGAGATCGCCACCTACCGCAAGCTGCTGGAGGGCGAGGAGCAGAGGTACGTCAGCGTGTCTGTGCTGTTTGTTCAAATATTCCATGATGGGTTCAGACTTGTACTAACAACTGTCTCCATCTCTCTGAAGAATGAATCAACTCATGCGCAACTCAGGTGAGAACAGTTTTGTTACTTTTTCTCAAATTACTGAAATCAACCATCTAAAAAACAAACAAAGGAACTGCCTTTCTGTTTATTTGGTCATATTGTTGTATATCTGACTTTTTCTTTTATTAAAAGTAGAATTTTTCATGATTTTTATTTTATTTTTTAAGTTTTTTTTAAGATACAATACTGTATCAGATATTCATGAAATATAACGTACACAATAGGCCAAAAAACAGAATGGTCAGTGATAATAAAAATGGCAAATAAAGGTCTATGAAGCTTACAATAATAATAAAAATAACATTATAATGCATTATCAACATGCTTACAGTCTGCTAATAGCATTTTATAATTATAATTATAAGCACAATAGCAATAATCATAGTACTAAGTCATTATAAAATGCATTATAATATGTAAATTATAAGCATTGTGAACATTTTTAAATAAATAAAAGACTATACTAGATTACACACTCAAATTCCCAGGAAATGTAGGAAAGCATGAACTGAGGTGCAGCTAGACAAGGAATGTTAAGAGGGACAAAAAAAGCTCAGGTTTAAATAGTTCTAAAATATAAAATATATTATAAAAAATAGACAAATACCAAAAAAAATCTGCATTTTTCTTATCATTTTCTTATCTCATGATTGATTCTCTCTCTCGCTTAGATTTCTAAAAACAAACCAACCAATCCACGTCCTTCCTTGCACGCAGACGAACTCCTGCTGTCAAAGCAACACCTGCCAAAGAAGCCACGAGCCCCAGAACCCACAGCTGTCCCGGCAGACACCGTCATCCCGGCAGAGGACCCCACCTCCAAGAAACGCCTGCTGATCCGGGTGGAGGTGGAGGAGGGCAGAGTCGTGTCCGAAAGCTCCCATTACGCTGAAGATTAACCGCCACTGTGTCAGATCTGCATTACAGTATATCCGCAAAATGTGAATTAATTTTTAAGTCTAATTAATCTCTTCAAGAATCACCAGTGTGTATTTAACTGCAACAATCATCATGTCTTAAAAAAAAGCTTCTTGGCAGGTTGAAGGTTTTTTCTCGAATCCGTGTTTGGACGTTGGAGAAGTTTTGTTTATGTCAAGCATTGTTTTAAAAAATGGTTTCTTATCTTCGATTGCCTTTGCAAAGCGTTATGTTCCTGGTACCACAACTGTATGTTTCCAGCTTTCTTGCAGTTGTTTCTCTTCATGAGCTAAATTACATTTTTAATCTCTGTAATAAAAAAAAACATGTCTAACGGTGTAAAGGTTTCTTAGAGAAGTGAAAATACAATGAGGAACTTGTGGCTTTGAGCAGGTGGTTAAAGGAGTATCAGGAAGGATATTTCCCAAGACAATGTTCTCTCACATGCATCTGCACCTTTACCTCAAATATGTCAAGAATAACCATGAGTTTACTGTAAGGGGGACAGTTACTTGCAATGCAATGCAATTTATAAATAAACCATCAAAAACGACATGTCTGCTGTCTTTTTTTTCACATAAAAGTCATTTAAAGAGAGACATTTTATGAAATAGGCTTTTTTAAAATCTTGCAGTGAATAGCCTTAGCCTGCTTTTTACACAGCTAACATTTCAGCTAACATGTCCTCCTTGGCAGAAATAGGTTGCCTAAATGAAGGGAATATAGAGCTGGGGAACACATGGTCTTACATGATAGCATTCAGTCATAGGAGCTGGAACCTGACAGTCTTCATTTCTGCCTCCTCCTCTCCCGGTTCTCCTCAATCTTCCGGACATACGTACACAATATTCCGATGTGGAAAACGTACTGGAACATGGCTTTGCAAAGCAGCACATAAAAAACACATAAAGACACTGACCCCATGATGATGTACTGTCTTTCCTGATGTCCCATAACAGTTCAGACTGTGGTTGCTCTTTAATTTGATTAAAGTCTGCGTCTCCTCTTCAGCTCGTCTCTTATCCACCCACTTACTGTATGTACACATTTAAAACCACACTTTGATTGGGGACACACATAGCGTGACGTATATTGTGTTTAATCAAGTCTCAAATAAAAATCTAATTTCCTTTGAATGAGTCTTCACAAAAATAAAGTAATTGCAGGCAGCAGATATTTCCCTTACACCTGCTTTTACAGTATTTAACCTTCCTGTAACAGTTCAACATGCATGCATTTTCACCTCATGTATCTTTTCTGCGTGTTCATGGTCCTCGTATCTCGTAGATAAATTAAGTACTGCAGATATTCAGCTTGCAGACCAGTATATAGATATTCACCAGTGAGAAAAGGAGTCAACTCTGCAGACTGGAGGTGACAGATAAAGAAAATCTACCACCACAAGAAATATCCCGAGGATACAAGTGCAGTTTCATTCAACCTTTCTTCATAATGTTAGCATACTGAGAATTTACATTTCAGGTATAATTAGTTCTTATTAGCATTTTTACATGCTTTATAAAAGTAAGTAACTTTTCTCTTCAGTTTCTGTGTTAAAGTCCTTTGTCACTCTTTATACTGCGTCAGCTGACTTCCTTGTTTGCTCCTGTCATTATAACCAAGACCACTAGAGGTCACTAACAATAAATATAAATACAGGACGGAATAAGATGCTCATACGAAGAAAAAAAAAGTTGAATTGTGATTGTTTAAGTCCATGGTTAGTTAATTTTTTACCCCCCAAAAAGTCCGGTCTCTCCTAATCTTTTCAAGGAATCTAATGCTAAAGTAATATTTTCAGCCAAAGTATGAAATATAAAGGAAAACCATCAGAAATACAGAGCAACACAAAGTGTAGTGGTGGTAAAACAACAGGCAGACTTTTTAAAGGAACATTGATAAATACATTGTGAAAAAATAAAAATGTGTTCCATTCAGTAATGCAATATGTCGTCCCACTGGCAGGATCAATATTGTGGGAATCAACATAATTTCTTACAGATTCATCTTCACAAATATTCATCGGCATGTATTTCTCAGACTGCTGCCTCCTCTGATCCCTGCGTCCTTCTCCACCACCTGTCTCTGAGTTTCTGCAGCAGTTTGAATGCCGGTTCTGTATACTGCCTGTTAGCGAGGCCGAGCACCAGCGGCACCACCGCCATGCTTCCTATACCAGTGCACGACAGCACGATGTGAGTGGTAGAGTGCCACTTGGCATCGCTGATCAAGAAAGCTATGCACACGTGCATGTAGATGAGGTACGGCACCCAGCATGCGAGGAACGTAAGCGAAACCGCCACCACGCAGCGAGTGTACCGCAAGTTCAGCCGCTGCTCCTGGTCAGACGCCTGGCTTCCCCGCTCCACTGAGCGATGGAGGCGGCAAATGTCTTTCAGCTGGCCTCGGGTGATCCATAAAACACGGCCAGTCATGCCGGCGATGGTGAGAATAGCAGGTAAAACGAGTCCGTACACCTCCAAGTAGATAAAAGCGTTGGGGAACACCCTCCTGTACGAGCAGCACGTGGTTTTGTTTGTCAAACAGTTTGGAAGTGTCGTCGTATTTTGGCTACTTTCACAACAACCGTTCCAATCCGGGCCTGTCCAGTTATTCCACCCAAAAGCAGGAAGGGATGCGTACAGAAGTGGTGGCGCCCAAACCACGAGCAACGCCAGAGGAAAGCTGCGATGCATCCACAAGTTGTTGTAATGCAAAGGGTCGACGATGCAAATGTAGCGCTCATAGTGCACCATCACCAGGTTGAAAAGGAACGCCAGGAAGAGGAAGTTTGGGAAAACATGAGCTACCAGGCAGGAGCTGAAACTCAGCTCCCGGTTTAGACCCATTAATGGTATGAAAGGCAACGCCACGCCTGTGCACAGATCCGCCACCAGCAGGCTGAGGAAGAAGTAGTTGGGCGTGTTGTGGAGCTGCCGGTTCCACGCGATGCCCAAGATGATGACGAGGTTCGCCAGGATGATGGAGGTCGACAGCGGGATGGTGATGGCGTAGATGAGCTGCTCCCCGGAGAGCAGAGCATGGGAGTCGTTGCAGTCCATCATGTGTGAACTCTGCAGACTTCCTCCTTTTTCCCAGCCTGGCTCCACTCCCATCAAGGTACCCTGCATGGTAGGAAACACTATTAAGGCCGCTGTGACGTTACATTCAAGATGTCGCACATAAAGTGAGAGTTCTTGCTACTCTTTCTTTGTGAACATCTAGTTTGTTGTTACTGCTCAACTAGCACAGACAGAATTGGAGATACTTGCAGGGAAAATGCAATTGAGCGGAGATTAAGCATTTGATTTAATAAAAAATGTACCCGGCAGTGCAGCAGAGTGGATTATAAAGATGGATTGTGGAAGCAGGAAGAGAGAAACTAAAAGGTTCAGAGTGGCTATACTTGAGATATTACAGTTATGGGAAGACTGTTGAAGTTAATAAAAGCTTCAATCTCGCAGTTTATTATTCGGTTACACTTAAACAAGAGTTCAAAGAGCTACTGTATCAGTCGGGTATGAAAAAGAGAAACACTCGTATTGAATGGAAGGAGCATTTGACTGGATTTTTAGTTTTTTACACTTAACATCTTTGAACCAAATTCAGTCCTGAACAACTAAATATTCATTCATTTTCTAAGCCAGTTTGTGTACATAATACCAGTGTTGTTGAGTAATATTCTGTATGATAAATGCTGTAGGGGAACTTTTTTAAGCATTTTTTTTTACAGCCCGGGATATGTCCGTGATCATTTTTATCATTATTCTTTCTTTAACCGGGCAGCATCGGATTAAAAAAAAAAACACCCCTCTTGTGAACTTAGAGCACAAAAATGTCCCCTTCCCAAAACTGCCTTAAAATAAATAAAAAGATATATATAATTCATTAATTTTAAATACATATAAATAGAAAAACACGCACAGAGGACATAGAATCCATGATTTTATGCTGTAATGGCTGTGTGACCAAAAATAGCATTTTATATGGGTTTCAATAGAGATATATGGCATTATTATACTGGATAAGAGGTTTAACTGAAACAAAAAACTTAAAGGACAAATATTTTTGCCACTTTAACTGCACCTCTTGGTTAGACCATGTTGTTTTCTTACAGTTTAATTCCTCAAAAACAATGACAAATTATGTCCTTTTTTCAATGGACTCTCTGTTTCTATTCATTTAAAATATTTATTGCATTTTTTCATTGGTGTCACAACAGCTATTAGTCTGCCCTGTCTCTTCCTGTCATCTGACCACCGAAACAAACGTAACCCTTTGTTAGTTTACAGTGGAGATAAGAGCACATGGTAATGGACCTGAGGAGGCTGTCATTCAATAATTCATCAGCTCCGATTCTAAAGTTACACCTCGCTTTGTATTTAAACGCAATTATGTCCTCGTCTGACTTTTGAAACAAATCTGTTTATGGTAAAGGGAAATTCTCACAATGAACTACAATGTAAAAAAAAAATCGTCTGTAAACTTTATAATTACACTTTATTATGTCCAGTTTGTCTGCAACTGTGCTTCAATATGTTATGTGTAGGAGTGAACACTATATATGACCATGCTGTTAAAAATAAATATTGAACATGTCAGTATTTTCAGTGTCCACATGTATCATGTGTAATTTCAAGCAAGCTTAATGATGGGAATTTTATGGGATCAAAGTCCGAGTTTCAGCTATTACTGCCTTTAAAAGGTGAATACACAGAAACAATAATGCACTTTGGTTTAATTGTCTGTTTTTGCTTGGTTTTGTTGGATTCATCTATAACTTAAACTCTATGTATCTATTCATTTTTAGAACTTCTCTCTAATTAAAGGAGCTATTATTTTTTCCAAGGAATAAGAAAGTTCTTCCCAATTAAAATAATGTGTATCCTGCAATCCAAATAACAAATTTATTGCAATTTCTTTTAAAAATAAAAGGCAACAATAGAGCTTTTACCTTCTTGGGATGAGCAGTCCAGTCATGTATCCTCTGCAAATATAAACCAGGATCTTATCACTATCTTGATAACTTCCAGTCTGATCCCCTGCATGTCACGTCCATAAACGACAAGAGCTTTTTCTTATCCTTTAAGATCCTTTTAGTCAGCCACAGCAGCCTCAACACACTGCAGGAGAAACAGAGCAAGCAGGCAATTCACATGAGAGGGGAAGTGCACAGTGAAGGAGGAGGAGGGAGTAGCAGTTTTACCGTACATCTGTCTTTTCCCTAATGGTTGCCGGTCACGCTGAGGCAGCAGTGTCCACTAACCCTTTTAATTCTCTACCTCTTTCGTCCATCAGACCTTTGCTTCCTGCACTGCAGTGCATGAAAGTCCATGAAAGGAAGGAGGATGGAAAGCTGTTATCACTGCAGCCTGAAAATGATAAGAACATTCCTGGGGAACATCAGTAGGCCGCCTGGCATGTGGTTTCATGGTTTCACACCTTCCATAATGGCCCCTGGATTCTTCTGCCATGAATATTTGTGATCTTGAACCAAGAAGGAACATATGAAGTGGAAAATAGAAGTTAAAGTACTAATACCACACTGTGAAATTACTCCACTACAAGTAAAACTCCTGCATTCAAACCTTACTTAAGTAAAATTATCAAAGTATAGGTATCACTCAGATTATTATATATATTTAAATATATTATGGTATTATTATTATTATTATTATTATTATAATTATTATTATTATTATTGCAAGCAGTGTTTTTATTAATCATGGTAGGGTTCATTTTGACTACTCAATATACTATGTATATTTAATTTAAAATGGAAAGTATAAGTACTGCAAAATTGTACTTAAGCATATCTCGACTGAAACATACATACATAATAAAAAATATATTAAAGAATATTGTTAATTATGGGATTTCTAAGATATACAAAAATACCTGATTTAGAAATGTGGACAAGAATGGAAGTTTGGATATATGTCCATACAATTAAGGAATTGGGGGACATATATAAAGATTTCTTTAGTTTGTAGTTTTAATTAAATGTTTCCAGCACCAGTGAAATGGTTTGGGGTCAAAAAGCAACATCTTACACAAGCTAGTTTAAGTATTATTGGTGGAAGGTGCCAGTTAGCTTAGCATCAAGGCTGGAAGCAATGGGAAACAGCTCGCCAGCTCAAAAGTTAAATAATTAACACATTTTATATTATTTGTTTACATACAGAAATGTATAAAACCAATATGTTTTACAATGAGATAGCCAGGCGCAGCAACTGTATGCTAACGGTAAAGCTCAGTATGCTAACGGTAAAGCTCAGTATGCTAATAGTAAAGCTCAGCCAAAAAAAACAACAAATAAATATCACAAAATGTTAATTGGATATGTTAAATCAAAAAAGATTAAAAAGTACCATAAAGACAAGTACAGGAATTAATTTGATTTAACACAATGACAACTAAGCTGCTGTTTTTCTGCTGCTTCTAAGTTTTAAAAAAAACAATTTTCTTACCGTACCCGCCACTGTGTCAGTTACACTCACACCTAAGTAGGTTAAAACAAATGGGAAGATGTATTTGCTCCTTTTATTTGGCCCTGGACCGACCTAAACATATACATATACCCGTGTGTACGTCTGAATTTATAACAGCTGTCACACACGTCTCATATTTAAACACAGCAGTGGATGGAGGGCCGCTGGTGACCTGTTTTCTTACCCAAACACGGAAGACTCCTTCACTGATAGTCTGGAGCAGAACTTGTGCTGGGCGAGATGGACGAGCTCCAGTCAGATAATGGTTTTAAACAGAGACGTTCCCGAGCCCGGGAGCATCTGGAAAGACACTACACAGGGAAGACAAGCTGGACATGAAACCACAACATCTTCACAGTACAAAGGAGAAGACGGAGCATCTTGGCTTTGCAGGAACACTGAGTCCTATTCAGCAGAACAGCATTGATCTAATCTTTATTTTATACACAGTGGAAAAATTTAATGTGATATGATCAATTGAATTCAGTTCGTTTGTTCATGACATTGTGTGATTTTTTGTGACTTAAAACAGTTACAGGTACAAGCAAAATAAAGTAAAACTAACTGATCAAGGCAGAAATAAACCAGCAACTCGTGTTGTGTGAGATAAAATATGTGTTTTTGTCAATGGAGTCTGGTGGCTTTGAAGAGACAGTTTTAGTTTCCTGCCGGAAAGCTGTTTGACAGCAAGAAGATATTATAAATATAACTTACATTTAAAGTGTTTTTTTAGACAAGCATTTATAGATGTTATTTACATTTTGCAACCATGTTATGTTAGCAACGGAGTCATTTAGTAGCTAAATATGCTTGTGTGTTATCTGAGGCCACTAATTTAGTTCAGTGTTTTTCAGGTATTGCTCAGACTTTCTGTTTTCTTTGAATCAGCTCTTATGAAACAGAAGCCTCGTTTTAATGGCTTTGTTCTCGCCTCCTCTTCCTCCAGACGTGTTTACCTTGGCACCAGCACCTGCCGCTCTCTGCTCAACCGATTTGTTCGGCATCTGTTGTCAGCTCAGCAGCTCTCAGGGAATATAAGCTGCAATTTAATAGATCAGGCTTTGGCCCAATGGAGGTCTAAAGGTGATAATCTTTAAGGCCACTCCTAGCCTTTGTCTTTTCGCAGGCTGACCTTTGAGGCCAAACACACTGCTGTGACAGATGAGGACAATATCCTGCTGTCAGCGATCGCAACACATGGCAGGTGTTATTTTCTCCCGGTGGTTGAGCAACTACAGCTGCTGAGACACTTTTGTGCAAATTTTGATGAAATACATAAAGATAAAACATGTCATAACTCAGCTTTTTTTATATTGTGCTTAATCTTCTGACGTGAAAACTATATTTTTACACTACCGTCAAGAAGTACACAAACATGTTTGTGTGTGCAGAGGTTTTATCGCCTGGCTGTCAGGGGTGAGTTATGCACGGACCTGTGCACATTTAAACCCATACAATGACCGCACGAGCTGAAAATCCAGGTACAAGGAAGAAGCACTTGTGCACAGGATATCGAGTGACAGTTGTTTTTCCTCATTGTCACGGACAGCCGAGAGGAGAGGAAAAAAATAACCAAACAATAGAGGTAAAGGAAAAGAAACCGCTTTGGCCTTGAAACAAGAATTTTAAAAACTCGAGTGTCAGAAGGAGCAGGGAGGAGACATCTGTTCGACTGATTCAGTGACTTTCCTTTCTGTAAAGTCTGGTCTTTATCTCAGAGTGAGTAACCAATCAAAGCTCTGATCCCCCTTTATGTCATATCCATTATTACAAGGGATGTGCACTATATGTTGCACAGAGCTAATGTATTTCCAGCTTGTAGGATTTGGCTGACTGACTGGGGCTGACTAACTAAATAAATACTTTCAGTACAAATGTAGAGTATGGTGGGACAGATTAGACTATGGTGGGCCGCTATAGTCTTGGTAATTAATGGGAAACACTGCATTTGGTTTTAAGTACTTGGGTTTTTCTAAATAAAGTCACCATGACTGTACTCACCACCTCCACATTTACATATTTCTACATTTAATCAAAAGTGGTTTGGGGGAATCTAAAGGTCCTGTCGTTGACTCACATCTGATGAAAGAGATAAAACAGATTTGGTTAAAACTGAAACAAACGATATTCTAAACAAGAGCCCATTAAAATTCAGAAAGATTTTTTCTCAGCCCACCAATGGTCACCGTGACCCAAAGAGGAGCAGCTTTTGTCCTCAAGTATAAACTCATTGCTTCCTATCTAAACACAGACAAAAATAGATGAAGGTTAACTGATCTGAGTGGTGGGCGTTGACATTAGTCACACTGTGCCTGGTCGAAAATTAATTTACATGGTAACCCAGAAAGTATATTATTTATTTTTTGTATTTACACTTGAGCTTACATCAAAAACTAGATAATTCATGGGTGAATGATGCGTCTCTTTAAGACCACACACACACTCATACACACCTTTAAAGGGTAAATTAGGACTAAGAAAAATTCACTGCTTACAGTTTAATTGAGACCAAATGAAATTCCTCTTTTCCGTCTGGTGTTTTATCTGTAAAAACATCTTGGACAGAACATTAAAAGGGATGTCAGAGGGGAAGAACTCTGTAATGCATCACTCTTTTCCTCTGTTTAGTCTCTTAAATTCTTAAACAAGAGCGTACTTCAATAAGTAATGAGGAGCAGCTTGTTTTACACAATCAGATTTGAAACTCCCGTGTAGACAAGATCAAAAACTCTTTTCTGTTTGCCAGTAAAGCACAACCCAAGTTCTCATGAAAAATAATCTTTTTGATGCTACAATCCAACTAAAACAGTCCAGATAAGATGGTGAGACACCACAACATGTTTTCCAGCGTTTGAGAACAAAAAGTCTTGATTATGAAAAGTCTCTGTTAATTCTCCTGAAGTATTTCCTCTCCTCCTCTTCCTCTCCGCGGCTCATTTCTTCCTGCTGTCTTTACCGGTCGGGTCTCTGGAGGCAGAACACTTTGGCCTGAGAGTCTCCTGAAGCAGTGACAGCGAGAGATGCTTCCCTGAAGGAGAGAAAACAACATTTAGTGACTAAAATCGATTTAAATAACAGAACAATCACATTTAAAATACACCATGACAGCGTATCGTACCTGTTGAGTGTGAAGCTGAGGATCTCAGCCGTGTGGCCGAGGTACTCGGACACCATGCTGCCAGAGCGGGCGTCCCATAAGCGCAGCGCTCCGTCCAAGCAGCAGGTGGACACCACAGAAGAAGACTCTTCCCACTGCAGGTGGACGATGCCAGCCTGGAGGGACACACAGGGGCTTTAACAGTAGCTGTGAACTGAGGATGTTTTTCCCCGACTCTAAAACCAATTTAACCCTCTGAACCCCATGAGTGTGGACGGCATGCTTTTTTAAATATAGATAAATTAAAAAATGACAAAATTATTAAATTTACCATAGCCAGAAACTGGGAAAACTGAAATACAGTCAAACTATCACATTTCTGATTGTCTTTGAACAAATAGTGTGATGGCTGCTGCCATCAGGAAAAACCATAAAAGCTTCAAATATTGATATTTCATCACAGTTACTTTATTCCATATGTCTCATTTAACATTTTGTAAAAAGGAAATAGTTTCCACCAACCGGTTGGTTTAAAAAAACAATTTTATCCACAGTTTTGGTTACATTTGAAGGCAAAATGTTGTATATTTAGATTCCATTTTATACAAATTTTCGTAAAATAAACAAGCTGTTGAGAATCCATGGCAGCATGATGTGGGGAACTTCACGAGAGAAGAAATTGCTGAATCATTGTTGGTGGCATAAAGGGGATAAAATGAAGTGGAAGTAGTAGGAAAAGTGCTGAATTATGGTTGAGTAGAACTGTGATAAAACACAATAGTGGTATGTAGAGACAGAGGTCCCAAAACATTGTGCAGCCTGTTACCTCGTGTTGGCACCTGTGCCTCTGGGTTTGTGTTGGGAGGTCGTATATGGCCAGAGTCCCGTCCAGGTACGCCACGGCTACCAGGGGCAGGCTGGAAACAACACAAGGCACTGCTGAATACAAGCATCATTTCTGCTACGGTTACCACAAAGCTCTGTTTACAGTTACACAGTTTGTATTTATAGTGAAACAGGTTCATTTTTCAGCTACTTTGCAGACAACAGTTCCTGCTTCAGATCAGACAAAAGTGTTGTAGATTACAAGTGAAGTTGTGGCTACAAAACACAGATTTTTTCAGACCAAAAACTCAAAGAAAATGAACAAAGTAGCTTTAAGTTGATCCCTTTTTGTGTTTTTCTGTGTGTCTTTATTTATGGCCAGGTCTCCAAGAGCCTCTCCAGGTTAAAAAAGGGTTAAAATGAGATGCTGTAACCACCAAACAACTGTAACTAAGTAGAAAATGAGCATTCAGTGGATTCAGCATTATTAAAAACAGGCACCTTGACACATTCTGCAGTTTAATGTTTATTAAACGACATGTGCGGTTTGCATTCATTTGTTGGTAACAACACTTTACAACTCACATGTTGCAGAATCCCACAGATTCGACTGAGTTGGAGTCCTCCTCGTCTCTCGACCCTTTGGCTTTACCTCCGTCCACAGAGAACGCACCGACCACCTTTATACAAAAACACACATTGGAAGCCGATGAGGAATACAAAAATAATGTGTCTGTGTGCGTTGTCCGTGTGTCACTGTTACACCCACCTTTCCTGCGATGGTGTTGATGATTTTGGCGCAACCGTCCACTGAACCTGTCAGCACCAGAGAGCCGTCCTTGTTGCAGGCCAGGCAGGTCAGCGCCCCCTTGTGTCCGTCCTGACCTGATGAACAACATGATGTAATATATTACATTATAAGACACTGTTACGCCGGCTGGATTGTCGACTTTGAATCTTTTATAATTTGTTTACAGAGTTTGTTTTATTGGCCTGTAACCCTGTGTGTGATTAATGTCTGTTACTTTCATAGTTTCACTTATTGGCTTTTATTTATTCCCATTTATTCTGTTCCAGAAACAACAACAACAACAACCTCTTTTAACCTCGTTTCATGTCAATAAATGCCAGAATCAATTTCCCATTGGGCTTGGAGCAACAGAGTCAAGTGGAATATTCTCCAGAGAATAACTTCCTCTAACGAGCTCCGATCCTAAAAGAACTCTCGTCAGTTCTTCTCTAAATCTGTTTCTTATGTAATCTGTTTATGAAAGGCCGGATTTCTTTCAAAAAACTTTATTATTTATTAAACATAACTATGTTTTACATTTCCAACTAAATGGCCACATGACTGTTTGCTCCGTGATGACACCTTCTCTAAATCACATTATTTTCTGTCAACTTCACCACCTCAACTAAGTGTAAAAACTTTAATGTGATATTTTATTTACTTTTTAAAACCACTGTTATGGCACAGAAATGTGCTGGAAGTCACCCCAAAACATTGGACAAAAATAGCCCAAAAACAACAAAAAAAAGGAACATAAATGGGACAAAAACAAATTACAAAAAGTGTGCAAAACTGGACAATTATGGCACTAAAATACCACAAATTGTAATGACAATAGCCCCAAATATGGACAAAATTGGCAAGAACATGCCTTTAAAAAAAACACTAAATCACAAAATTTGGGAACAGAAATGTAAAGGAAATAGCAAAAAAAATAAACAAGATTGGAACGCAAAAAACCCCCCAAAACAAATAAAATATAACACACAAATGGGGCATTTATATGTGGTAAGAATAAACTCACCTTTAATGACATGGATTGCGTTTCCCTGCTTCAAATCCCAAACACGTATTGTCCCGTCATCGTATCCCACCACAGCGCGTTTACCTGGAGGAAAAACAGAACAAAACATTATTTAAAAATTGTTTTTTCCGACTTTTGAGGACTTTTTCTTTTAATCAAGTTAACCAGTATTTATCAAAAGTATATTTAGAGTACATCACTCTGATTTTTCGAGGGTTGTATAATTCAATTTGGATAAAAAGAAGAGGGGAAAAGGTGAACTAGCTGAAATGAGCAGAGTAATTCTACTTTGAAACATCCAGTTTTTTCTTGAGTGACTCTGTGTCCTGTTTCCTCTCACCATCAGGCAGGATCTTGCCGCTGGTGGCCGGGCACGCAGGACTCTGGAAGGTTTTACAGTCTCCTGAAGGGATCTTCCACATCCACACGTTGCCGTCGTGCGTTCCCGCCAGCAGCACCGGAGCGCAGGGATGCCACTCCAACCACTGAGGGGGAGGAAGCGGGGCAGACGGCCACAAATTAACCTCACACACAGATTATTTCCTTCATGCTCCCACTGCAGCTTTACAGATTCTTTTCCTGAGCGGTCTTATTCCTCACAAATTCCTTCAGTGCCAATAAAAGTCTTTACCCAAGTGCTCACAGATGCACAAACTAAACAGACACAAGCTGATGTTGTGTTTCTGGATCAAACTCTTACAACACACACTCTGCCCTGAAGCTCTCACCTCCAGATCTCCCACTTCAAAGGACCAGATCTCCTGTTTGGTGTCGACTTTCCAAACTTTAATCACGCCGCTCATGTCGCCCGAAACCAGCATGGAGGAGTCGTGGCTGAACTCGGCGCACGTCACGGAGTCCTTGTGACCTGTAGAGACAACGAGATACAAAAGTATCAGCATCAAAATGTACTTAAAAGTTATTATTTGTATTGATGCATTTATGATAGTTTAATAAAAAAGGTCTAATCACTTCTAATTTCTCATGTTTTTCATGTTAAGTCTCGACCTGAAAAGTAACTTTACCTGTCAGCTAAATGTAGTGGAGTAAAAAGTACAATATTTGCCTCCAAATGTAGTGGGGTAGAAGTATAAAGTTACATAAAATAGAAGTACTCAGGTAAAGAACAAGTACTGCAAAATTTGTACTTAATTCCAGTTCTTGAGTAAATGTACTGCAATAAACAACATTTATAGCATTAGTTAATAGACACAGCAATTGATTAATATTGACACTTTATTTGGATAAATTTCTAACATTTAATTTAGATCATTACTGCTATTACTGCACTTTTCCAAGATTGTTTCTATTTTAAATTTAAAGATTTTAAGATAACTTGAGTGTTTGTGTGGATAAAACACTCCATAATGTTGAAAATTTTGCATTTTCAAGGAGTATATTTAAATTCAAGCATATTTCTAACCTGGAATGATGAATTATGATTAAAAATTCTGTATTTTTGTTGTTGTGAACCTTGAACCATATAAGCATGTAGGCTCAACAGCACCAAAACAAATAAAGAATATTTAGTTATTTTCCCTTTTTTTGTAAAATGTAAAGTTTTATTTATTATTAACTCTCACCTGTGCACTCCAGCAGAAGTTCTCC
Source organism: Serranus cabrilla (assembly GCA_903364295.1). Lineage (NCBI taxonomy): Eukaryota > Metazoa > Chordata > Actinopteri > Perciformes > Serranidae > Serranus > Serranus cabrilla. The sequence goes on along the minus strand of CAFUXE010000548.1, from coordinate 167,235 downwards.
GTCGCTCACCCTCCAAACGTACGCGATATCGTCCTCTCCTCCCGTCACAGCCATGCTGTTTGTAGCAGGGTCCAGTCTCACAGTGAGCACTAAGCCTGGACAGAAGGAGGGGAAGAGTGGCTTTAAAAGCTCAACTGACTGAATCTGTCCCATTAGAAGAGCATTAAATAAAGGCAGGAAGTTACCAGTGTGTTTGGAGAAGGTGAGCTCGCTATCATCTCGCTCCGCCTCAGCCTCCATCTCGTCCTCCGTCTCCCAGCCTTCGTCATCTTCTATGTTTCCGGCATCTTCAAAGTCAACGTCCTCCAACTCGTCAGCCAAATCATCTTAGAGAGAAAGAAAGTAAATTAATGCCACCACAAAACTTTCCAAGCAATTTAATTAGCACAGACACATTCCCATTTTTTCCAATTTTCTAAAATATTTTAAATCATTTTTTTGTGTCCCATTGTCTCGGTTTGCCTCTTATTCCCATAGCTTTCTCCCCGAAAACACCTTAATGTATTACTTTCTTGTGCAATAACAGTTTTAAGTCTGTGTATTTGCTTCAGATTTTGCTAATTTTCCACTAAAACGATATTGTTTTTTTTCTATTCTTGGGTGGAGTAATTGGACCGAAACCAAACTTCCCTTCGGGGATGAATAAAGTATTACTGATTCCAAAATATCGCAGCTAACCAACAGAGTTGCGAGTTGAAGCGACACAATCCAAAATGCAAAGTTTGTACGCAAATACAGTTCATCTTTACGGCTTATATTGATGCCGAATTGACAAGAATAGTGTTGACATATGATGCTTTTTCTCTTGTGTTTCTAGAGTTGTGCGTTGTTGCAGACACGTAAGAAACTCGTAATATGTCATATTTCTTATTGAGAGTTTCGTGTGTCGTATGCTGTGGATCTTTTAAGACTAATTTGGGATACCAGAAGAGATACCTAGCCTGACATTGCCAAAAGTGACTTGTGAAAGAGTTGTGAACAGTTTTCAACCAACCTGGACCAGCCTCCGTCTCGTTTATGTCAATTACTTCAATAATTTCTTCATCTCCGTGGAGCTCAATCTCATTTCCCTGCGTGTTATCCATGCCGTTAGCGGGCTAAAAGCTAGCAAAACAACCGAAAAGTAGTTTGACCGTGCTAGTAAAGCTAGCTAACCTGACTTCAGGCTACCTCACTCTTAGCTAACTACTTTCAGAGCCGGTTAAAAGTTGCACTTTAGCTCAAAAATGTCAACACGAGTTAAATATCAAACTAACAGCCTCCCCATGTTTCTTCACATGCTGCGGTGGCTGCTGGAGAGACGGGCGCTTCATGATGACGTGTAGACATCGTCATACCTACAGCGTTCTTACCCTCCGTGTCCACTTGATGGCGCTGTTGTCCAAAACAATAATACTGCTGAGAAAAAAAAAAATAAAACCAGTTTTGAGGACCCTTTAATGACTGGGCTTGATGTCCAGACCACTTAATGTGCTGTTTCTCCTCACAAACATACGGAAACTCTGAACTGCCAGCCCCCAAAATAAAAATGGATCAGTATCACGTTATAACGTGATAAATGAGTTTCACGTTATAACGAGATAAATGAGTTGTACTTGTTCCTACACATAATGGCAGTTTCCCTGAGAGCAATTGTGTAGCTATAGTAACATTTTGCCTGAAAATGTAATTTCCTGTCTGTAATTTTTGGACAAACTATTCTACAACATGTATAAGTATAAGAAGACAATTTTCACAAAAATCCACATACAATAAAATTACTTTTTCACTTCAGTTCAGTTTATTTATGAAGCCCAGAATCACAAATCACAGATTTGCCTCACAGGGCTTCAGACTGTACAGGACGCGACTCCATCTGACCTTTGACCTTCGCAGCGGCCAAGGGAAAACTCCTCAAAAACCCTTTAACAGGGAAAAAAGAAGAAACCTCAGGGAGAGACAGAGTGTGTGTGTGTGTGTGTGTGTGGGGGGGGGGCAGAGTCCAGAC
>CAFUXE010000548.1:148245-161803 GCA_903364295.1 Serranus cabrilla | reverse complement strand
AGGTCGTGGAGGCCGATCTCTGACGTCAGCACGCCGTCTATGTAGATCTTCCCCTGCGGCTCGGCCAGCCGGAACAGAGCCGACACCAGGGAGCTTTTCCCCGCGCCGGTCCGACCCACAATCCCAACCTGGAACACGGGAAATAAGGAACAAACGTGGTCTTTTTCCAGCCGAAGAACTAGAGAACTTTCAGCTCACTGTGAAAAACTGTCCTGTGGGAAATCCGGGAAGTCTCACCTTCTCGCTGGCTTGGAAGGTGGCGTTGATGTCCCTGAGCACCGGCGGGCCGTCGTCGCTGTAGGAGAAGCTGACGCGGTCAAAGGTCACCAGGCCTCTGCTCGGCCAATCAGGAGGAGGACGCTTCTGCGTCTCCCAGGGTGCTTCACTCTGCAGCTCCGTGTACTCCACCACCCGCTCCACCGACGTCATCTCAACACAGACAGAATCATTAACATCTGCTTCTGAAGAAAGAGAAACCATACCGCTGCTCCGACAGTCCTCACCATGTTCTCCACCTCGGCACTTTGCCGAACCGTCCACTGGAAGTTTCCCACCAGCGTCACAGCGTAGGTCAGCACCAGGCCCACCTCTCCGGCCCGCAGCCCTGACACATAGACATTTTAGACTCTAAAACTCCACACAAATAAGTCATTTCAAGTGATAATAAAGGTGCAAGATTCCTCAAAGAAAGACACAAACAAAGCTTCAAATCAGAGAAATTAATGATTATTTTCTGATTGTTTCACAGCAGTTAGGATGAATACAAACATGCACCAGCCTGCAGGAAGCTGCTGCAGCCTGAACACACAGCAGAGCTTTAAAAATGTGTTCATAATGTTTAGAAAACACCTCATGGTGGGAGGATTCTTCTCTCTCTTAATGAAGCCTTCAGGGATTTTTCCGAGATACAAGAAATAAAGGAGGAACCAAAAGTTATGTTGCTGCTCCACCTCTTTCCAAACAGTTTTCAGGTGCAGACAAGAACCAAAAACATGAACATAATCTGCTCCACTCTCCCTCCAGCACAGAACAGTCAATCATGTCGGTTTGACTTCTTATTCAAGGTCATAAAAATGATTTTCTTCCAGCTAAAGAGTTTGCAAAAGTGGGTTGATTTTCCAAATGTAAAGCCAAATCTCTTCTGCACTTCTGTTGTATTCCTGTCGACTAAAGTTTGTCAATAATCATAAATAATAAATAAATCATAAATAAATATTTGTGTTATTTTGGAAGATGCCGCTAAATCAGAAGTCTTTATTTCTTTTCAAGAATGATGCAACTAAACACATTTTTTAGGAAAATCTTCCACTATATTATACTTTAAGGAGAAGAGTTTGAATCATGTTTTATTTCTGAAAGATATCTGAGATTAGAAAGGAGCTTTTCTTCACTAAAAGTCTGTTTTTGTTGCTCACCGTCTCGGAGCAGGATGCAGCCGAACGCCGTGCAGGTGACGAACACGGAGCAGATGCTGTCGAGGTTCAGAGCAAACCAGCGGGAAGTCATCAGGAACAGGAACCACGCCTCTGAACCGCAGACACAACAGGTATTTAAAAGACGTTACAGAAACACGGAAGGAAAAATCAACATTTTTTGGGAGGTGGATGGGAACCTGAGTGTCGGTCCTGATGAGCGTCAAAGACTTCCTTTAGTCGATCCTCGGCTCGGAGCGCTCGGATCGTCCACAGGCCCTGAAGAGTCGAGGACAGGTGGGAAAACAGCGGGCTGCGAGCTGCAGGAGAGACGGGAAAAAGGGGTGAAAGAGACGTTTTTCCAAGGAAAAGTCTTTCAAGTCTCATAAGTTGTTGCAGTTAGATTGATCTAAAAAATTTGACCAATTAATTCATAAAAACAGTTCAATTAAGAGGGAATGCTATCTTTTTTAATATTTCTCCTGAAGAGTTGATGTGCATCAGTTTGTGGGGAAAATTTATGGAATAATTTGGATTAAAGAAGAGATTAAATAACCATACATCGATTTAAGACACTATTTAAAAAATGTTTGGAAAATATACAATAAAGGTGGTTAAATTGCTTTAATTTCTATGTTTATTTTGATATAGGTAGATGTGTATATGATGTAAAATTGACTGAGAAATATGAATATTACAGGTGAATCCATATGGATTTATGAGTTTAAGGAAAATCGAATTTTCATCCCACTCGTTTTCAGACATTTCATGCACATTTTCTTTGGTATTTTCTTCATTTTCTGCACTTTTTGTCTGAAATAAAGTATTTATTAAACTATAAACTATAAAATGGATAAAAATCCTTGAGGAAAATTCTGCAATAATTCTTTCAGTTAAGATAAAAGTCTCAGCTTTCCATTAATATCCAATAAAAGTACTTCCAGCCTGTTTAATTGTAGAATCGGAGCAGGAATCCTGTCACGTACTTGTGGATTCGAGGCGTTTGACGTCCCGGGACGTGCAGAGGTAGAAACGTCTCAGGTACAAGAAGACGAACAGCAGCGGGACGACCGGGATGAGGATGAGCGGGAGCACCGAGGCCGCCACGGTTACCACGCCGAGGTTCTGCAGGAATAACTGAGAAAAAACCACAAGAATTACACTGTGGAGGGAATATTTTAAAATGTTATAATTTTTATGATGTTTTAGATTTTTGTAAAAATCTTCATTAATTTTAGGAGGAAGGAAAGTTAAACACTTCAGTTAAAAGGTTTTTATTTTATTTTCTAGTTTTCATCCAATTCTAATCCCTTTTTTGCCCTGTTTTCCTTCCTTTTTTACCTGCTGTTTTCGTCCCATTTTCCAACCCATTCCCGTCCCATTCTTTTCCCGTTTTCATCCCATTCTTGTCTTGTTTTTGTCCCATTTTCATCCAATTCTAATCCCTTTTTTTGCCCCGTTTCCGCCTCTTTCTTCTGCTGTCCTCTTCCCATTTTTCATTTTTTCATCGTCTCTTTCTTTCCAAGTGTTTAAGCATTCATACGGCTGAGATATTTTTATTCTGTTGATATATATATTTTTAATCTTAATGAATTTTAGATAAAAGTCAATTCTCTAAAGTTTAAGCTATCAAATGTTTTTATTTATAGAGAAATAAATGATTTAGCAAACACTGACATTCTGTGCAGTTTTTCCGGTTTTGGGAAGTTTTTCCTGAAATAATGCAGAAGTTTTAATGGGTTAATCTTAATCAAACTTTCATCAATTTCTCACCTGATAAAAGTCCACAAAGGTGATGGGTAACATGGAATCCATCTGGCCGATGTCTTTGGAAAACCTGTTGAGAATTCTGCCTACAAAGCAGGAAAAATGTTAAAATTAAAAGGACTTTTCTGCAAAAATAATGCAACAAAATGACTTCAGCTGGATTTTTAAGTGTCAGTAAACTGTGAGTCTCACCGATGGGGTTGACGTCGAAGAAGCGGACCGGCGTGCGGAGGACGGAGCTGAACATGCTGTTGTGCAGAGCCTGAGCCGAGCGCACTAATCCGTGGAAGATCACCAAACTCCGGGCGTATCCGAACACCACGGCAGCTGCTGTCAAACCTGAGAACAGCACATAAAGATAAGATAATCCTTTATTTATCCCACAGCGGGGACATTTACAGTGTTACAGCAGCAAAGGGTATAGAACTGCCAGCATAACGTCAACAAGTACATTCAATTAAATACAAATTAAATTAAATAGAAAAGAAACAAAAGGAGCTTAAAAAAACAAACAATTGCAATGCACAAGGACGGAATTAAAGATCAGCTGAGAAACACTGGAATATTGAGGAAATCCTGAACAATCTGCAGAGACAAAGACGTGTTTTGACCTGAATAAATGCCGAGGTAAAACGGAAGATTTGACTCCTTTTCCGAGTTGGAAACATTAAAGCCGGTTTCAGTGCGAACTTCAGGAGCTGTGCTGTTGAAAAACTCCTCTCTCGCCCTGTTCGTGAACAGAAATAAGATCAGACACAGCAAAAGACTCAGAGTTTCCATCACAGTGAGGATAAAACTCACCAGTACACCAGCCACCAGTCCTGCAGAATATATGCAACCTGGGAAAGGAAACAAAAAGTAACAAATGTAAAGTTTATTTTGTTTATTTTGATTGCAGTGGTATTATTTAAAAGCCTCGTCTGACCTCAGCGGCGACGCTCAGCAGCACGATGATGACGAGCAGCAGCGCGCTGCAGCCTGCAGTGAAGTATCTGTGATAAACGCGGCTGCTGACGTTTCCTTCAGCTCGAGTCTCCTCCGCCATCGTACGCACAGTTTCAGCCTGCAAAACCAGTCGGAAAGGTCACAAAAGGGAGGACAACCCTCACAAGTTAAATTATTTGCAGGACTGTGAGCGGTGTGCTCACTCTCAGAACAGTGGAAACAAACATTTCTGTGAATATTTGACTAGATTTTGTAGTCGAAACCTTCGTTAGAAAGCTCCTCTCTCCTGTTTTACATGTTTTTTCAATTACATACAATATTTTCTCTTCAAATCAGTCATTTATACCCTTATTTATACAACATTTTGTTCCTAAAAATATGATTTTTTATGGTTTTTGACTGTATTTTCTGATTTATAAAATGATAAAAGGAGATTTCCTTCTGCAAATAACTTTGAATCTAATATACCAACATAATAAAATAATAACTTTTAAATTTGCTTCATGCAATGTTCAGATTTATGTCCTGGAAATATATGCAAATTAATGCATATTTAATGCTTCAATTGCATATCTAAACACTGCATTTCATACATTGTCTTAATGTGAATAAACCTGGGGAGGTTTCATGGTGATATCTTTCACCCTCACAGTAAGATTAGCTTTATTTTGAAAGTGCACCTACAGGAAGCTGCTCGGAGCAGCTGTTCTCCGGCGGCAGCAGGCTGCTGTGTGAGCAGAGCGAGCTGCGGGACAGACTCGTCTTCTGGCTGAGCAGCGAGCGGACGTCCTGGTCGGCGGATCGGGAACAGCGCTCCGACTCCTCGTTGTTCTTCTGCAGGGACACGAGGTCGAGACCGGAACTCTGCAGCTCCCGGTAGGAACCCTGAGCCATGATGTGACCCTGAGACACAGGAGGGGAAACACTGATTCCTGTTTGTTTCCATGGGAATATTCCTGCATCCCGGGAAGCTGCATAAATGAGGTCTGACTGGAAAGCTGAGAATTTCACTTTCAAAATTGCTGTTAAATGCAATTATTTCAGAATTCTGCAGAGTTTCAAAGATTTCCCATCTCATAGCATGTTTTTCTGTGTTCCTCAAAGCCGAAATGTCTTGATGTTCCTATTTGGAAGGAGTTTTTTGTCAATTTGTAAATTGCATTTCCCCCAAAACTATGCTTTGCTTTTAAAAACAGCTGGAAAAACATCACTTTTACCCCCTTTTACATTTGAAAAATGCAATTCTTGCAGAATCTCCGAAAGTTTTTATAACCAAACCAGATTCTGGGGGGGTTTAACAATTTTTGTCAATGCTCGAGTCAAAGGAATTGAATTTAGCACCAAATTGGTGTAACAAATGGCATCAAAAACAAAAAAACAACTGCTGCAGGTCCTCTTCTGCATGAGGCAGGAGTTCTAAATACAAAGTAAATAATAATCGGTGCAACAAATCCCATCAAACGGCAGAAGAGTGCAGAGCTTCAGCAGCCACACAGATAAATATAAAAACTCTGAACTGTCAGCAGAACGTTTGATTTAATATCTTCCTCCAGCTGCACTGACCTCCTTCAGCACCACGATGTGGTCGGCGGCCTTCAGGTGCTGCAGCTGGTGAGTGACCAGGACGCGACACTTGTTCTTCAGCAGGCCGCAGATACACCTGACACACACACACACACACACACACATGACGAGGTCTAAATTAAACCTTTAAACACCATAATCACACATGCAGATCACATCCTGAATCCATGCAGGTAAATTCAAATAAACTGTGAATTTATTTAACTTTGTTTCTGAAGTTTAATATTGCAAGGTTGTAGTTTTATGTCTGCACTCATTGTATCAATAACTGTTCATATAAAATAAATATTGAATGTGTAATAAAATGATTATTTCTCAGCCTCTGCAGCAGATAGAGGCATGAAGTAAAAAACATTTAAAATCCTAAATTCTTGGCTTTAGCTGTAGAGAAATGCATTTTTATCTAAATTTATTAAGAGTTTTAGAAAAATCTGTAATCATCATTAAAAATATGAAGAATTATCAAATTTTTGAGCCTCTGCAGCAGAAAGAAACATGATATAAAACCTGAAAAATCTGCCAATGTCGTAAAGTTTTTTAAATTTAAATTTTTAAAGGATCTATAAACAACAACAACAAATAAACTGATTATTTACTGATTTTATTTAAATCACTCACTGTTCAAAAAGGTGTTTCCCGACCTCGGCGTCCACGGCGCTCAGAGGGTCGTCCAGCAGGTAGATGTCTGCGTCCTGATACACAGCCCTGACACACACACACACACACACACACACACACACACACACACAAATAATAATATTAATAATAATAAATTGGATTTTAGATTGAAAAAGGAACAACAACAAAAGAAAAACAATCCAGAAATAGAAAAAGAGAAGGAGGGCGGGAACAGAGCGTGGAAGAGTTTTTAGGGATTTCCTGAAGGTGGAAGTTTTTTGGGGAGAAAGTTCCAGAGTTTGGGAACGCCGAGTCTCAGCAATGTTCCTGAGGTGGAAAATGGTTGTTTATTGTGGAGTTTTGGAGAGATTGGGGAGCGATGATGAGGATTTCTGATGTGAGGAAGTTGGAGCTGAAGTCCATGACAGTGGATAATAATAATAATAACACATTTTATTTATTAGAAATAATGCAGATTCTTGCACAATTTTCATAAGAATTTGAAACCATATCACAGCATGTGTTTATGTCTTGGATTTTGTAGCGATTTTTGTCCCCTTTTATCAATTATTTAGTAAAATAATAATAATTGTATTTATAGAACACTTTACAAGTAAAATATACATTTTAAATGTGTGACTATGTTTCTTTAAAATTTGTGTTAAACAAATGAATTATTTCTTATATTTCTTTTAACACAGAGCAGTTTTGAAAGGGGATTTTTTTTGTGTGAGTTTTTTAAGGTTTTAAGAGTTCCTGAATGGGAGCAGCTACGGAAAACGCTCCCCAGGTTCGCTGCTCGGTTTGAGACTAAGGTGTACAGTCTTCCTACCTGGCCAGGTTGACCCGAGCTTTCTGCCCCCCGCTGAGCGTGGCTCCTCTGTCCCCGATCACAGTCAGGTCTCCGTCCGGGAGCAGCTCCAGGTCCTGCACCCGGACACAAAACAGGTTTACTACACACACAAAATACAGTCCTGAACGTCTGCAGAATGCTTTATTTTAACCGCCATGTTTCTGGAAAAGGCAATATTACATGACAATCAATGCAAACTCAGGAATTCTTTCAGTAAGGTTAGTTTTTCAGGGAGTTTTCTCCATGATCTCCAATCTCCCAAATAAAGAGTCCCAAAATTCAGGGGTATTTAATTTATTTTGAGGGCCACTGAAACCTCATGAAAAAGCTTCTTTTTCCCACTTTTCTTTGATGAACAGGGTGTTTTCAATTTAAGCATTTCAGAAGAAGAATTTAGTCAGACTATTTGGTTTTGAACTGAAGGTGATATTAGGATTTTATCCCATTCCTGCCCCCATTCTTTTCCAGTATTCCTCCCATTCTCATCTAATTCTCGTCCCTTTTTAGCACTGGTCTCCTCCAATTTCCCCATTACAGTTAAAGTCAAGGATTGAAGCATTCAAATGTTTTGTATTTTTCTCCTTGTTTAACCCATTTTCATTCCATTACTGCTCCATTCTTTTTCCCTTTTTCCGTCCTTTTCTTTCCCCATTATTGTCACAATTTTGTCCCATTACAGTTAAAGCCAAGAGTTTTTAGCCTTCAGATTTTTAGGATTTAGTACAATTTAGTGATGGATTTACTTGGTTTTGAACTGAAGGTGAGTTTAGGATTTTAAGTCTGCATGTATGCAGTTGGTTTAGCTCCTTTCCTGTCCATAATCTGGTGTTTCCTGCAAACCAGGCGTCTCTTTAAAATGTGATCCTGCATTAAGCGGAGGCGTCCAGCAGAGGGCGCCCTGCTGCTGCTCACTCACCCTCTTCAGAGCGCAGGCCCTGAGCACCGTCTCATACTTCTGCAGGTTGAGCTCTCTCCCAAACAGGATGTTACTGCGAATGGTTCCCGGGAACACCCAGGGCTGCTGGGCGGCGTAGGTGAGCCGACCTCTGACCTCCAGCGTGCCCGTGTCGCGGGGCAGCTCTCCCAGCACGGCGCTCAGCAGGGAGGACTGGTGGGAACATGGATGTTATGGACATGTGAGCGGGCTAGAAAGTGACACACAGTGAATAAAGTCAAACGCGGATCGGATGAAGTGTTCATTAAAGCGAGAGCTTAACGAGCTGCGGCAGGTGTGCTGACCTTTCCGGCTCCCACTGGGCCAATTACAGCCAGGAGCTGGTGTGATGTCACGGCGAGGGAGACTCTTTGGAGCGACGGAGCGTCCAGACTCTGACAGAGAAACACACGTTAGAGGAAAAACCTTGGAAGAGAGATCCCAGTATTTAAGCATCCTTGGAATACTCACCTTATCCCAGTAGCAGGTCAGCTTCTCCATCTCTATGGAATAACCCGTCTTTCCCGCCGCAGGAAGCACGCTGGGTTTTTTCTTGACCTCTTCCAGGAGGAGAAAATCCTGGAAAGAGGTGAATCAGTGACTCTGTTAGACATGCTTTTTTTTTTCTTGTCCTCTCGGGAACGTCTGCCAAAAGAGGGCACTGTGAGTTGTTACAGAAGGTTACATAATGAAAAATGATTTACAGCCACGATAAAGAGTTTCTCCCCGCCCACAGCGGCCTGCTTTTATCTGTGTGTCTGTGCAGGAGTTATTTGTAAGGTCACACACTGTCCTGCCTCCTGTGGGCCGGGAACACGGAGAAACTCACGGCTGCAGGAGGGAAACTTTTCCTTAAATACTGTGTTTTCAAGACACACGCAGACAAAATATATCGGACTGTAAAACATAAAAAGCTGTCCTGTTGAGCAGGATTTAGATACGAGCTTTAAGTTACGAGTTAAGTTAAGCTCAGCTCGAGCCGAAAACTTTGGAGCAGCTCCAAGTTTATGTGTAAAAAAAAAACAAAAGTTCATCAGTTTAACATGAACCTGTTAAAACCCACCTGCACCGGCAGGTTCGGGAGAAGGAGAAGACTTCGGATCAGGCCAGAAAATTAAATGTTAATCTGAACTTTAGTTTTTTGTTTTCAAAAAATGTTAAAGCACTTTAGGTTAAAGCCAAGTTTTCAGGTGTTTTTTTACTTTCCCATTCCCGCCACATTCCTTTCCAGTTTTCGACCCATTCTCGTCCTCTTCTCATTTGATTCTCGTCCCTTCCTTGTGCTGTTCCCGTCCCATATTTCATCCCATTCTTTTCCAGTTTTCCTCTCATTCTCGCCCCTTTCTTGTGCTCTTCTCGTGCAGTTTTTGTCCCATTCTCATCCCATTCTTTTCCAGTTTTTCATCCTTTTTGTTCCCAACGTTTCTCCCATTACAGTTAAAGCTAAGGGTGTCAGATGTTTCTTATTTCATGTTTCTACATGATACAGAGGCCTGGAATTTTGTTTGCTCTTCACATCTGTTCTGTTGTTGATCTGTGCAGTTTTTCAGGTTTTGGGCGGCATTTTTGAACCTCCCAAATCTCCCAAACCTCCCTCTCTGAGGTCACAGAGGGAGTTTACATCAGGTGAAACCACAGAAAAGCGTACGTGTTGAACCCCGCCTCTCCCCTTGGTGTAAGGTTGGTTTTAAGAGGTTACATATATTTTCTTATTGAATATCCGTCACAAACAGCTGCAGAGATTCCTGACAGGAGACAGATTTACCTCGATCCTGCGCACGCTGACCATCGTCTCCGACAGCTTCTCGATGGCAAGTGGGAAGAACAGCGTGACGGTGAGCTTGATGGTGCCGTAGAGGGAGACGGTGACGAACACGCTGCTGGCCGTGATGCTGTTCCCGAGGAGGACATACACAGTGAAGGTGACGAACACGATGATCTTGCTGCTGGCGAAGAAGGACGCCATGTTGAGTCCGCGGAGATAGGAGCTCTTCAGGATCTGCCCGATCTCTCTCCTGGGAACAGGTGGAGAAAAAAATAAAGTGGTGATTTAAAGTGCAAAAAGTTTTAATTCTGCAAAAGCACACGAGGAGGAAAAATCCAGCCATTCCAACAGGATTAATAAAGCATCTGCAGGTGGACGAGCCATTCCTGAATCCAAATTTCTGCAATAAATAAACACTTGCAAGTTTTAATCTGGGGACTACATTTGGCTGCAGCTATATGCCAGTAAACTTACTTTTAAAATGTTCAGTTTGGTTGCAATAAAACACCTGAAGCAAATAGTTGTAGGTAAACAAGTTTGTAGTTTTTAACAGAGTTTTTGAATGTATATTTTGACACATATCTTGCACAAATACTGCATCTTAATCCAATTACGATTTTGATTTTATAAACTGCGCAGCTTGAATATTCAGAAATTAAAATAATGATAGTTTCTTCATGTTTAGTGGCTTTTTATGTTACTACAAACTGTGATACTGCTGGGAAATTCAGTGAGAAATACAATGATTTAATAAAAAAATAAAAGATTGAAATTAAAATAAATAAAATAAAACAGATAGCTCTTTACGGTGTATTCGTTGGTATTTACGTGGCAACACAAAGTCCAGGTGGTCTTCAAACGACTCAGCGCGCTTTGAATAAAGATAAAGAACTTTGTGTTCGACTGTGAAAAACTGAGATAAACGGCAGCTTTCTTTGAGAGAAGTTAATGTGTAAACCCCTATCACTCATTATCTAAATCTGTCTAACTCGATACTGCTTTCTCGTGATGCGCATAAGACCAGATCAACATGTCTAAGAAGGGACAGGAGACACCCGGATCTTTTGTGGGTCACAGCCATGCAGCACAATGAGCAGACCTTCAAGTACTTATAGGACAAAGAAACCATTGTTAGGCAACCAAAATGCTGCATTAACTTAATCCTCAAAGTGTCCTCCTGGTCTGATTGTTCATTTTGACTATAAAAGGGTCGGAAAATGTCCTGAGAGTCTGTACTTTTGCCCAAAATACTTTGAACTTTGAATATCTGGCAGTTATTTACAATTTACTGCATGTTTTAAGAGTGAAATAATGAAAACTTGGTTCCGATTTGACAGTGTTAGTGGGGGAAAAATAATTCAATTGAGCACAAACACAATCTTTTCAAGTAAAACTTGAAATTTAAAAAGTATATTAGTATAAAACAAATAAAAAATATAACATTTGTCTCTAAATATGCAAGAAAAAGTCTCTATTTCTCCGCCGCTGTCCATGTGTGTGTATTTACTCGGTTTTGAAGCGGACTCGTCTCAAGCTTCTGGTAAAGGCACGAGTGAAATTACCGTAATGACGCCATGTTGGCTGTAAAGAGCAACTTCCCAGCTTTCAGAAACCGGTGCAATTTTTTCAATAGCTTGAACAGTTCAGGAATTATGGTGATCCAAAGTGCACTTGTGCAACAGATCTCCGGCGATACACTCTGTGTTAAAGGGTAAAAACTAAACGCGATTACAGCTGTTTGAATGTGTAAATGTCTGTAAACATGCAGACAGAGTCACAGTGTTTTCCTCCTGACCTCCTGACGTCAGTGACCAGCGCGGCGAAAGGTTTCTCCCAGGCGTACATCTTGATGATCCGGATGCCCGACACCACCTCGTTCATGATGCGGATTCTGCTGTCAGTGAGGACTGCAGTTTTACTCCTGCAAATAAAATAAAAAAAGAGAAAAAATACACAACAACAAATTAAAAAAAAAAAAAATTTAATTATATTGTTAGGAAAAAATATAAAATGAAGAGGGAAAATGGTTTTAATTAATGAAATAAAAAATTTAATAAATAAAAACAAATATATAAACATTTATATTATATACAAATAATTGTTTTAAAAGCTACATTATATATATTAACACAATATTTAAATTGTTTATATTGTTAATAAAATAAAATAATAGTATTTTAATCAAATACATGAAAAATATATATAATACATTAAAGTAATTGTAAAAATGTTTATATTGATAGGAAGAAAATACAAAATGAAGAGAAATTGAAAAAAAAAACAATTAATAAAATATGTAATAAAATATAAATAATATATAGACATACATTTTTAAAAATTGGTTTTATTTAAAACAAAAACAAAAAAATATATAACATATAAAAATAAATTAAAAAAAACATTGTAAATTGGCATAATTAAATAAATGTAATTGGACAGAACCTCTTCAGTTATTTTGCTTCCTACCTGAAGATCCCAAACAGTTTTCCGAACCAGGTCTGGACGGGCATCATGAGGGTGATGACGGCCACGCCGGCCAGACACGAGAGTCCGATCTCGTACCAGAGCAGGACGACGATGACCACGGCCTGAAGAGGCGCCACCCACAGGTAGTGCAGGTTGATAGTAATCTGAGGAGGAGATGTTGTTTTTAATTGAACGCTCCAAACATTAAACAAAGTAAACGCGCTCCCTCACCTCATCGAAGCGGTTGACGTCGTTGGACAGCAGGTTGACGATCTGTCCCGTGGTCGTCTGTCCCATGGCGTCGCTGCTGAGCCCCAGAGCCTGACGACACACGTTTCTGATGAGTGTTTCTGAACAAACGCAGCTCCAAACAGTCTGAGAACGCCCCACTGACCTTCCCGTAGATCATGTGACACATGGCCACTCGGACCTTCATGCCCGTCCTCTGCACGTGGTAGTAGTACAGATGCTGCAGCAGCGTCAGGCCGAAGGTGGAGAAGGACATGGCCGCGGCGTAGCCGTACACGAAGCACAGGCTCCGCTCGTCGGCCGGGTCGTAGCTCTCAAAGTAGGTGATGACTTTCCCCAGAAGGAGAGGCTGGACGACTTTAACCGCCTCCTAAATAACAAAAAAACACATTACAGACACTTTATACTTATATAAAGAATGATATATGTTACATGGTGGAGCTACTTATAATGATAATACCTTTAATTACAATTAATTTAATATTAGATTAATAAATATGTAGTATATGTAAATAAGTATACACATATGAAAACAATAATAAAGACAAAAAAAATATACAAAATAAATAATAATAATAGGAGGAACATTTTTTTTGTCATTCTTTTTACTTTGTATTATCATTCATTATATTATTATTTATTTTCCTTTGTACTGTTTGACTGTTTTTTTTCCAGGTTAAAAAAGTTTATTTTTCTAAAAAAAAATATATCCGTTTATTTCATAGATGAAATTATGACCTGACAAGATGTTTTATCTTTTTATTTTATTCATTTTTATATGTTCTGTTTGTCAAGTTTGTTGGCAAGATTTCCATTTATTTATTTATTTATTTTATTATGTATTATTATTTTTGTCTTTGTACTGTTCTCTCTCCATGAATATCAGGATTTATTTATTTATTATTATTATATTTATTTTCTTTGTCTGTTTTCAGAAATAAAGTACTTTGAAAAATCTGCTTTTT
>CAFUXE010000548.1:134567-145774 GCA_903364295.1 Serranus cabrilla | reverse complement strand
CTCCTCGTCCAACCGTTGGTAGAGGGCCACTGATAAACGCTTCAGAATGTAAAAGTTGAACTTTGTTCAGCAGCTCAATGAAGTCCTTATTCAATACCTCTGATTGTTGTTTCACAACATCAAGGGCGCCTGTGTGTATGATGAGGATTTCACTGTCTGATGCTCAGCAGTGATCTTCAGAATTTTCTCCGAGATATCAGACACCACGTGGTTGGTAAAAGAGAGTACTTTGGTGTTTTCCTTGTTGCAAAGGCGTTTAATGACAAATATAATAAATTACACTTATTTTAAATAAATGCATTAGCTTGTACCTACAATGATTATTTAATTACTTATATAATCTGAATAAAATGCATCTTTTAAATTAAACTTTCTAAATCTCTATGATTCACAATCATAACACGTTTCACCTCGGGGGGTTAATCTATTGGATCGCTGTTGCCCACTACTGGCTAAGAAACGGAAATTTCAAGGTGATTTTATTATGTAAAATTGATAAATTGCTGTAAACAGCGGGAGTAAAAAGTGTATCTACTTTAATGCACAACTCACATTCCTATAAGAGTTTAATGAACATGTACCTGTCCTGTTTGGGTAATGTTTCTGGCAGTTAAAACGTCTCACTCACTAACACCTCAACAGCATAAATCAAAATAAAAAGAGCAGCTCAGTTTAATCACTCACCATAAAAACACCCGTGAGAAGAAGCTGGCAGAGGCCAGAGGATTGTGTCTGTCGTCCTTTTTGATCACATCCATGATTATTTGTCCTGAGAGCGGAGCGAACACTCACAACTTCTCCGCGCGACCGCCGCGAGTAACACCCATGTGTACAGTGACGCGTTCACGGACATCACGGAAACATCAGACTTCAGACATTTATTTGAGTATTTCCATTTTATGCAACTACATTTTAAAGGTAAATATTGTACTTTTTACCCCACTGTAGGAACATCAGAAACTTAAACTCATAATAGTATATTAAGGAGTTAAATTTGACACTAAAATTTACTTTAAAAACGTTTTCATGCTGATACTTTTGTACTTTTGAATGCAGGATTTTTACTTGTACTGGAGTAATTTTTACTTATGTAAAATGTCTTAAATAAAGATATAATAAAATAATTTTCTTACAGTAAATTATTCTGTCGTGGGAGAATGATTTGATGATTATTATTATAATTTCGCCATTTAATCTTGAAAAAATATATTAAAATGCAGTGGTGGAAGTACAGGTAAACATTGTACTTTGTACTCCAAAACATTTATTTAATCAGTTTTAGTTACTTTGCTAATTTAATTATTACAAAATATGAATAACTATAATACAGTAGGAAAAATGAGCTACCCAGCAGTATATTAAATATTTAAGTAATTAAAATTAACCTCACATTTACCTGCTGCCATAAAAGTATAAATCAATGCATACAAATATATAAATAGAAATATACAGAAATGTAGCCTAATTCTGAAATGGCTCATTCTGCACAACAAATACGTCTAATTTCTACTTTTAAGTTTATTTTGATAATAGTTCTGCACTTTTACTTAAGTAGCATTTCAAATAATTACGTTTACTTGTAACAAAGTATTTTTAGACTGTAGTATCAATACTTTCACTCAGTAGCATTTTTTAACAAAACAAAAGAAACCTTAAATAACATTGCTTCAGCAGCCTGAATTTCAAGGTATTTTAACTTGTTATAGTTAGTATTGTTATTTTATTGATACTTATTTAATGATAGCCTAGTTATTACTGGGCCACTAATATCAGAAGTAGTTATAAGTAGTGTGACTTATCCTTTATTAGCAATTAGCAAATGCTTTGTTCTCTAATTTGCAGAATATAAAACAGAGACAATAGAGAAAAAAGTTGTGCAGGTGAAATATAAAAAACAAACAAAAGTTAAAAAATAAAATTGCAAATATCAGACATCAAAGTAAATACATAAGCTAAATAAATAAAAGATACAATAAAGAAAATGTGTTGGTGTGCATTTATTGACATTTATGATTTCATGGTTTAGTCGCTACCTAATTGTTATTCAGTATATATAATGTTTACAGGCTTTGCAGAGGTAGCACTCATATTTCCCGGCAGCACTTGAAGGCCCCATCCGTGTTTTTTTTCCCCGCCTATCTTTAAGAGTGGCCGTCACGTGGCGCAGACGGCGCTCGGAGAGCGTGCAGCCTGCAGCGCGGACAGAATGTGAGGAATGTGGATAAAAAAGAACAAATGCCTCAAAAGCAATTAGCTGCCCGGTCCGCGGGAAACCATTTAGGCTCTAAAACGGAAATAAAATTCCACAGAAAAATGCCGCTTTACTGCTTATAACGGTGAAATGTAACTAAGTACTGTGCACTTTAAGTTACTTTACTTACTAATTCAAACTTTACTTTACCTGCACATTTATGATTGTTTTATTAAGTCTAAAAATATTATTAGATTATTGATGCATTTATGTGAGCAGTGATTTAATTTTGTGTTTTTATGATAAATAGACCTGAAAAAAGCTAAATGTAGTGAAAAAAATACAATATCTGCCTCTAAAACGTAGTGGAGTATAAGGTTACATAAAATAGAGATACTCAAGTAATAAATTGCACTCGAGTAAATGTTTTTTTACTTTACCACATTTTGGAGGCAGATATTAAACTTTATACTCCGTTACTTTGCAAATTTAAATTACAAAATATAAATAAATAACAAATTACAATAGTAGCATTTTAAATGAGAAAGTTTACTTGTAACAAAGTGTTACAATATTCAATTTATTATATATACTTATTTGTCATCAAACTATTTTTTAAATATGTCGTTTCTTTAAGATTTAAATGTGCAAAATTATTCTTTAGCTAAAAAAAATTATCAGATATAAATTGTCGTTCCAAGCATGATTTAATATTATATATTTTTAAATATTTCTATATTTTTAAAAATATTTTTGCATGTTTTCTGCTGCTGTATTTTTTAATTATTATTTTGCACCAGAGCAAATTCCTGAAAATCTACCTGCCAATAAAAACGATTCTGATTTGTATATATTTATCTCAATATGACTTGAGGAGACGTTAGATTAATATTTGATGTGTCTTGTCAGACAGTTTGTATAGAGTGCAGCATCATGTATGTTTTCTGTTCCACCAATAGAGGGAACTGAGAGTCCATATATTAATATTAAATCATCCAACCAGAATTTACATGATCCAAACTTTTAGCTGCCAGTGAAGGTTAAAAGGTTGTGCATTAGTTTATTATTTATTATTATTGTTCCTGTAAAAAGAGTACAAACCTGAAACATTTATTGATAACAGATATGGAGGCTGATATGAAAAAAAGTTTTTAGTTATCAATTAAAAAATATCAAAAAATATTTTAAAAATATTAGTTAAAATCCCAATTTCTAAATCACACCAAGCAATTTTCCGCATTATATGTTGGGTAAAATAGTTTTTTTTAGTTGATGGTTAATTTTTTTTAATGTATTATTAAAAAACTAAAATCATATCACTATTTCTCAATCACGCCAAGCAACAATTTCTGAACTAAATATTGATTAATTTACCTTTTTTATTTTCTAATAATCTTAAAAAATTCCAAGCACCATTTTTAAATCACACCAAGCAACATTTTCTTCATTATATATTGTGTTATTTCTTTCCAGTTATTAATTAAACAATATATAACATTTTTTAACACCAATACTGATCAGCAAACAGGTTTTAAAGGACCTAAAAACCACCACGAAACAAGCGATAGAGAGAAAAGCTCTGAGTCGACGTGTTTCCTGATGCTGAGTTCTGCAGCTCACCTCCAGAGTCTGAACCTGCTCACAGCTTCGTCCCGTCGCTGCTGAAGCTCCTCCGTCCATCCGTGCGTCCGTCTGCAGCGCGGGCCGCAGCTGCTGCTGTGTCACATCCTGTTTACACCAGGGGCCACGGCGACGTGTGACCTAGATGCTGGAAAAAGCCCGAGAGGCGAAGTTTGAGAGCACACTGCACATCACACAGACAAGAGGAGAGGAAGCCGTTTGTGATGGACGGAGATTCACTGTGTGTGTTTTAAGAATAATGAGCAAACATCATTAATGTCTCAAATGCAAAGAAAGGTGAGGCAGTAAAACATTAACTGTATATTCGCAGCAAGCATTATGAAAGCTTTATTTGAGTAATTGTGTGCTTATGATATCATGACATTTCACCGTTAAAGATTATTACAGTGTGTTTTTTGCATTTTATGACTGTAAAAAACAAGCACTTTTTAAGATTTTACAGCCTGTTTCTGACGCAATTTAAAAGTGTTTTAACTGTAATTCCTACAAACCTTTTCGCAGCATATTAGTGGTTTATTTCTTCATGGATTCATGAAGGGTTTTACTGCTGCTGTTCTGTGTTCATGGCATAAATCCAAGACATTTTGAGGGCCAATCAGACACTAAATGTGCTGGATTTCTGTCTCCATGCTGCATAAAAATTAATGATTTTAATTCATAAAACTGGGTCTGTATTTCACATGTTAGAGGAAGAAATTTCTCTCCCAAATCAGACAGTTTTGGCATCAAATTCTGCAGAGAAAGGCTGCAGGTTTAGACTTTGAACACTCATACACAACAGACCAAGCGCCTGAAGAGAAACAGGTGAAAACACGTCTTCACATTCAGCCTTTTGTCCCACAGGTAGAAACACACAGAGGTCCAAAAGTGTCTTTTAATCGTGACGTTAAGCAGATTGTGTGGAGTCCAGAGAAACCGTAGAAGTGACCCCCTGATCCTCCCCAGGTGTGTGCAGTCCCACCTTCAGTGTCCCAGCAGAAAACAGGTTGAACTTTTACTGGCTGCGTGAGTCCTGATCCCCAGCTGGACCTAGCAGCTCCTGGATCCTCTGCATGTCCTTGCTGGTTTCCTCCGCCCGAGCGCTGGCGTTCAGATCTCCAATCAGCTCGTCCGTCAGGTGCAGGCGGGCCGTCCTGGGGAGCAGAGTCACAGGTGAGCTGCAGGAATTAGGGTTTTGCATCAAATAAAGTAATTAAAATGTGAATTTCTCTCACCATTCTGAGAGTCTGAGGTCATACAGCTCCCTGCGCTCCCTCCTCCTCCTCTCTCGGGCCGTTTCTCCAGTCAGCGACTGCATGCTGACGATCAGGGCGCCAGTGGGAATTCTGAGCACAAGTTTTATTATCACAAATATCATAAACACACTTACAACGGACAGGAAACAGCCCTTTATTGCCTGATTAGATTGAAGAAAACTTTGGGTATGTAACAGATTTCTGACACACCTCCTGTATTGTGTAATGTGTTTTATAACGAGCTGTCACATGCCGACTCTGTCAAAGCGGCTCCTTTAATTGCGTAAACTGTCAAATGTCCCTCAGTGGGGGTTTGAAATGCTGCCCTGCAGTCAGTCCATTAGGGTTGGGCACCGAGAACGAGTTTTAAAAGGAAAAGATGCTTATCAGTTCCTTAATAGCTGCTCTTTCTAGACTGGAGAAGCAAAGTGATGCATTTATTTTGTTTGTAGAGGTTTTTACAATATGATATTTGCAGGACAATATTTGTAACACCATGTTACATTTACAAACAACTGAATTATGATTTTACTGTTTTATTTCTGAGATGTTTTTATTTTATCTATTATTATTTATTAATTATATTATTATTTTTATCTTCCAGATATTTAAGAGAAAAACAAACAATTATTTTTTATTACAAAGAATAAAAAAAATCTGCACTTATTTTATTTGTGTTAAAAAAGAATTGTTTTTTATTTAAATATCTGGAAGAGCTCAGAAATTAAATAATGATTAAAGGAACACATTCAAGCCTTAGTTTGTTTATTTGAAGAGATTTTATTTTTTATTCATTTAATTTTTTTATGTGGGATTTGTTTTTAAAATATTTTTTAAATGAGTTTATAAATATAAATTATTATAATTATTACATTACAATTAATATTTAATTGTGGTGGATTTGTTTTAGAAAAAATCTAAATCAAATAATCAAATAATCCAAATATAAAAATAAATACAAAAAACAAAAAATCTTAATATAATTTATTTTTTAATAATTATTATAATTATTCTTCTTTAATTATATTTAAAAAAATTTTTATATATATATTTTTAAAAATATGTATTAATTGCATAGTTTGCACCCTACCTCAGAAATGTTTTATTTAAATTTCTTAGTCATAATTTCTGTTAAAAAAGGGAGAAAATCGTCACATCCCGAGCACATATCGTATCGTTGTGCATTAAATCGATCTCGTCTCGTGTCGTGCAGGTTGCACGTCTCCCTGCTACACTTCGAGTGTCCTGGTTTGACCCGGATTGTTGCGTTTCCCTCCCAAACCTTCCAGTCGAACCTCCGCCCCGTTCCCAGACAGGAGGATGATTCTCGGGGTGAGATCTAGAGCGTGATGTGCTTTCCGATTAGACGCCTGCTTTCATTTCGCCTCCTCCTGCACCTGGCAGAGCCGGGCCGGGCCTGTTTGCACACATCAAACGCTCCAGGTGGCCGGTCACTCAGGCAGACAGCAGAGAGGAGGAGGAGGAGGAGCAGGAGCCAACAGGAGGAAACACGAGGCCAGCACGGCGCTCCAAACCAGCCCCTCCAGTCTGCTCCACCATCACACACCTCACACTCAATCTCCATTACACAATCACACTCAAATCTGCTGCTGGCGCGGAGAGCGCGGCTGGAAGTGGCCAGAGGAACAAGCGGAAAGTGGGACAGAGAGATGGAGTGAAGCATAAGTCCAGATCAGACCATGCTGCATGGAGATGAGAGGCTGGAATAACAGAGAGGGTATAAATGGAGAGCGGCAGCTGCTGCCTTGGCCTGCCTCCTTGCTCTAGTACCCAAAACATGGCCCTCTGCAGCGCACATGAGTCCCTCTGGCACCGAGTCGGAGGTGGGGGGGTTCAGCTGGGCGACAGAGGGTAGCTGGGAGGGGCGCAGCTGGCTGCCAGAGTGCTCGCTGCTCCCGAGCACATGGGCATGAACGTGGACACGCAAATATGCATGTCTCTTCAAAATAAAAGCACAGACCAGAAGCGAGCTGATGTTTGGGAGAAGGATGGACACTCACCCGAGCAGCGCTCCGATGATCGTCCCCGCCACCATCCCTCCCAGGCCCAGGGTCAGTCTGAAGAGGCCTCCAGTCACAGCTGCTCTCACACACACACACAGTTTATAAAAGGATCATAAAGTCAGAGCAGGAAATTTTACGACTTATTCTGAACATTTTTTGGAGCTGAAACAAAACAATCTTCCTGGACAGTTACTTTGTGTGTTTTATTTGTCATTGTATGGGCATTGCTGCACTTTATTTAACAGTAGAGAGATGACAGGAAATGAGATTTGAGAGAAAAGGGGAAGGGCTTCATAAGATTTCGTTTATACTAAAAATTAGCAGATTTATTAGTAAAAACTGGACATGAAACGTGTGTTTATACAGATAAAACTCCCAGATTTAAACGTGTGAGCGTGCAGCAGTCGTGTTGTGACACAGCACTGTTTTTCCCGGATAAATATATATATATATAAATGAAGAGGTGTGCTGTGGCTCCATGTGACTCACCTCCAGCTGCAGCGTAGTGGCTGAGGGCGTACTTATCTCGGTACACAGACAGACCCGTGCTCACAGAACTACAGACACAAAAAGATTTGATTCATTTTTTGGAGACATTGCATTGACAATAAAGAGATTCTGATACTAATTCTAAAGGATGATGTTCATGTTAATGTATTCAGTTCACTAAAGCAGTAAAAAAGCTGCACAAATTAGAAGCTCCACAATGGAAATGTTGTGGTTTTGCTTGAAAAATGACTGAAAAATAAATGTATTGTGAAAAAAAAAGTGGCCTTGTGGACTAATTAATATAGCTATTTAATTGTTTATCTCTATTCTGCAGATGTAGATAATGCGACACCAAATATAAACATCAAACAATACCAAAAACATATAACCTTAAATGATGCAGAAAGGAGGGCGTAGTATTGTTTTTGTTCAAAAGAAGTGTGCTTTTTTAGGAAAGAAGCAATGAATCTACATCAGCTGGTTAATAACTGAAATAAAACTTGAAATCAGCAGGGTAGATTTATTTGTTTGCTCACTTGAATAAGGTGACAAAAGCAGCCACTCTCCAGCTCCACCTCCACCCGTATCTCACAAAACCTCGGATTGCTGCGTTATGAGCCGAGCGCTGATTTAGACAGAAAAGACATTAAGAGTTTAACATCGTCATACTTTACAGCACTTGGAATGATCATTTTCCACTCACCACTGCGTCCACTCGGCTCGTGTAGATTTCCGCCTGGCTGACTTGGATGTACCTCTGCTTGGCGTGGCGAGCTGCTGGCAGGCCGCCGTAGAACAAGCCTGCAAGAGCAGCGACGACCCCGCTCTTTATCACGCTGGTCAGCTCCTCCGGGTAGCTCTGAGTCGCACTGCAGGGAGACGAGAGCCGCGCAAAACACAGTTAAAAGTGCAATTTAAAATAAAACAGCTGCCAAAAGACAAAAGGGAAGTTTTTATATTTGTGTACAAATCCAAAAACTTAAATCCTTAAATGTAGTCAGCATGTATTGAGCCTTCAGTAAAGGAATAATTCAGATTTTTCATGGTTTGAATAAAATTAAGAAAAGCTCCTGCAGAATCACTTCATACATTTTTGTGGCCCAAAGCTGCTGTTAAATTGGGTTCTCTGAATTCTCTGAAGTCACATCATCTACATCTTCCAACAATGAGGACATATTATTGTTTTTATGTGTTCAAACGGTTTAGAGCAGAGCTTTTTAAAGACAGAAAAGTTATAAAGTGAGAGAGAAGAAGAAAAGTCAGGAATACCAACTCTCTGTCAAAGAGGTCCTTGATTCTGTCCCATCCTGTGTCTGGGAATTCTGGCTTGCCGATGTTGCTTGGCAGGGTGCTGGGAGAGGGGATGAGTGCAGGAGCAGGACTGGAGGAGGAGGAGGGGGAGGAGGGCATCTGTGCAGGCTGGGCAGCAGCCACATCAGCTGCGTGGACCCTGGGGAGCAGGAAGCAGAAGGAGGGAGGCCTGGCGCTCTGGACGAGGCCCTGCAGTAGGCCGGTGCTCAGCCTGCCCTCAGGGGCCGAATCTGCCCGTCGTCTCTGCAGGGCGACGCCTGTTTGGAGCCGCTCTGGATGCATCACGCTTCAGCTGGCATTAGGCTGCAGCACAGAGGCAGAAACACATGGCCATGGGTTGGGATGTTGCACTCTCTTAAGCTCCAGTCCTCAAAATAAACAGCCTTAAGGCAAATAAAATGCTGGCAGGGACACACAGGCTGTCAGGCTCAGCAGCTGTTAAGTGGTGCAGTACTATCAAAACACACTGGGCACACAAGCAGACTTTCTGGGGAAATATTTCTTTAGTGACTTCAGAATGAGTCATTGATATTTCAATGCACGACTGGGAGCCTCAGGTCCTCCGAGCCGAGTCTGCCGACTGGTCCCGAGTCAAAACGAACACAAGAGGGAACTACAAAACGTTTTCTGTAAGACTCAGGAAATTAAAAAAGACTCATAACCTCTGTTGTAAGGAAAAGGAACAAGCTAAACAGTTGTAAGGACTTTTTTTAAATTAAGAAAATATATGCATATGATGCATAGGAGTTTGTTCTATATAATCTATTTTTATTAAACATATTAGTTGTGTCATAAAGATTCACAAAATCAAAAAAAAGTTTAATTATAAAAAGAGAAATAACGATTATGTCTAAAATGTCAAATAAAACAGATGTTTTGTGATAATTTGCGGATGCTTTGGGACATATTTAATTAAAAGCTGTATAAAAACGATATACATTTGATGTTCAAATTGACAAACATTTGTTTTTATAAAAAATAATATTTCCATTTTAATGTATTCTATTGCTAATGTTACAGACCATTAAATATCTTCTATTAAAAAAAAAACTATTTATTGCTTCTGTTTCGTTTATTTTTTAAATATCTGAAATCTAGTGTTTGTTCCTGCTGGTTCGTTATCAAGCTAGCATCTTTTCTGACAGCATTTGAGCTGTTTTACCTGTAAATACACATATATCAACACGCATATCATCTTATAAAATACATATCGAATCAACTTATTAGTTAAAAGATGAATAATAATCATAAAAGCTCTCCTGCAGCCCGGCTAATATCTTAAAAAGGTGTCCCCTAATTACCTTGATATTGAGCAACTGTGTCAGGTCAGACTGACTCCTAACAGCTTTTATTTCGGCAACAAAAACAGCTATCTACCCTTACATTATAAATACTGATAAGACACACATTAAAGTCGTACGTTTACATGCTTTTAACGTCACAAACTACAAAGAAATATGAATTTATCGTCTGTCCGATAATGGAAGCTAAACGCTAGCAGGTAGCATGCTACTAGCTTCGTGAGAAAAAATAGCTTCTTACCAGGAAACTGCGCGGAATTTCTCCACAATTAAGCGTCTGTTTTATGAAGAACTGCAACCCCAATTAATGGACATTATCGGGACTAGTGTCCATGTTTTTTTCTTTTAAATAATTGTCCCTTTTCCGTTTGTTGTTACCGGTGACTTTCCGACAATCTGCCTGTTTGAACTTCTGAACTTTGACCTCAACGACGGTTCACAGCGACACTAGCCGTGTAGCACACAGCGCCCCCTGTCTGTGGAGGACTGAACACATTGCACCTCAAATACTCAATATTTACACTACAGGTGAATATTTTTACTCATAGATATCAACATGAAACTTTCACAGTTTTTTATTTACATTTAGACAATATTCTTTTTGCATTACTAGTTTTATTTATTTTAATACTCATTCAATATGCACTAATTTGCATATATTTCCAGGATGTAAACCTGAACATTGGATAAAACAAAATTATTTTATTTTATTTTGTATAACTAAATACGTTTTTTTTTTACATAAGGAAATTATTATATCTCCTCTTATCATTTCATAAATCAAAAAATACTGTCAAAAGCCATTTAAAATATTATCTATAAATATTTTTTCGTCATGTTTTAGGAACAAAATGTTGCATAACTCAGGTATCTGAATCTGTTTAAGCATCTATATATACTGATACAATTTTTAAAAATGTATTTAATGGATTTTGAGTTAATTCATTTCATTTTTAATTTATTTAGTCATGTTCATGTGGTGTCAATAATATCTTTCAGTAGTTTTGTTCATTGT
>CAFUXE010000548.1:113313-125584 GCA_903364295.1 Serranus cabrilla | reverse complement strand
TGTGTGTGTGTGTGTGTGTGTGTCAGCTCACAGCTCAGGTCCTGGAGAACAAAGACATTGGTTTCGGGATGGTCGACGCTCAGAAGGATAATAAAGTGGCCCGGAAACTGGGTGAGTTCACTCTGAACTTTAACTAACTATAAATATAATTAATATATAATATATATAATAAAATCCTGTCCTCCTGCTGTTGAATCAGGTCTGGAGGAAGTGGGCAGCTTGTACGTGTTCAAGGACGATCGGGTCATTGAGTTTGATGGTGAACTGTCAGCTGACACGCTGGTGGAGTTCCTGCTGGATGTGAGTGGAACATCTGATCCTTAAATTATAAAATTTTATTATTATTTTATCTCTTTATGATTAGTATTTTATTATTTGTCTTTATTATTATATTATTAATGTATTATTATTAGAATTGTATTATTTTCTCTTTTATTATTGTTATGACTATTATTATTATAATCATTATTATTATTTTATTTTATGTATTTTATAGGTGTATCTTGGCTGCAGTCTCAGTAGTTAAATGTGTAAATAATAACAATAAATAAAAATGTCATAGATTCAACAGGAGTAGCTTTGTATCACTCACATAAATAGTTTAGTTTATGTTACATTCAACAATAACCGTGTTTCACTAGGAATATTTCTACAATAATACGCAGAATTTAAATACTTAAAATTTGGATCTGAATCAATCAGCAACAAATATAATTACATATATATTATTGTTTTTCAGCAGAAAAAAGTGGCCATAAACAAAAACCTATTAAAAGTTAAAAAAAAAAGAAATGTTAAGAGTGTTGTAAGTGGAGGAGGCAGATTAAAACCTGTACCCCTGTGCTGTGCTGCCCCCTACAGGTGCTGGAGGACCCTGTGGAGATGCTGAATAACGCCATGGAGCTGCGAGCCTTCGAGCGGATGGAGGAAGACATCCGCCTCATCGGATACTTCAGAGGAGAAGATTCATGTCAGTTCACCTCCAAACAAGTTAGATTATCACAGCCAGGGCGGAAAGTAACTAAGTACATTTACTCAAGTACTGCACTGAAGTACAAGTTTGAAGATCGATACTATAGATTATATAAAAGATATGATGTTTTAAACCTGCATTCTGTCGAACGACCAGCAGGGGGCGACTGTCGTTACTTCTCAGGTCGAGATTTAACATAAAAATATGATTAAAGTGATTTGACTTTTTCTTTAAATTAAATCTCATAACAGAATATTACATTGTTAAAATTAGCTCTGTCTTTATATAATAAAACGCTGCTTACCAAAACAATGACCTGAAAGAAGCTAAAACGCTCGGTGGAGGTGATGCGTGTACTAAAAGAGCAATGAGCAGGATTTAGGAGCATCTGGTGGCAGGAATGGAATAAAAAATGTTAATAATAATGTTTTTATTTGTGCATAATAAGCCGTCTTTCACTTGGAAAAGGAGGATAAAGAGAAGCACTGAATCCTGCACACTGCTCCGTTAATATCCGATAATACTGAGAACTTTTCCTGCAGTAATGAGTCGCCTGCTCCCAGATGGATCCAGAGGCTAATGGAGCCACATGAATCCAGACACTCGGCCCCCTGAGAGCCTTTTTATAGCTGCTCGTTCTCTGACTAATAGGTCAAACTGCAATTAGAGTTCCTGCAAAAAAAGAAGAGGAGAAACTGTGTTAAAGGAGACTTTGTTACAGCGGGATCATGGCGGGAATGAATGAAGTTTTTTCTTCCTGATCACATCCTGCAGATTTGGGGCTCGGGAAAACTAAAGTTCCACACATTCCCTCATGAGTCTGTGTGTTTCTGTTTCAGACTACAAAGCTTTCCAGGAGGCCTCGGAGCGTTTCCAGCCCTACATCAAGTTCTTCGCCACATTTGATAAATCTGTAAGTCCTGATGTGCAAAATAAAACTATATTTCATGTAGAAGCAGAAAGTTAGACAAGAAGATCGGTACTATAGACGTTATAAAAGACATTATGTTTTAAACTGGCATTCTGTGTACAGAAGTAACAGGCAGTAAAAAGAAGTCTGATAACGAAGTACATTCAGTAAAATTTTTATACTTCTACTCCACAACATTTTGAAGCAGATATTGTACTTTTTACTCCACTTTTCATTTACTTTTCAGGCCGAGATTTAACATAAAATCATGATTATTTTTAAAAGAAATTTGTACTTAAAAGTATCAAAAGTATTTGTACCTATTTAGATTGTTTTATATATTTAAAATATATTATTATATTATTATTATTGATGCATTTAGATAAGCAGCAAGTAAGATAGAGCTCATTTTAACTGCTTAATATACTGTTATGAGGTTTAATTTAACAAAAAAAAAGTATAACTACTTTAAAATAATCAAGTTTTTATGTTAAATCTCGACCTGAAAAGTAAATGTAATGTAGTAAAAAGTACAATATTTACCTCTAAAATGTGGTACTTGTACTTAAGCACATATTTTTAATATAAAGCAACACAATAAATGATGGGAAATTTATCTGAAACTGTTATTTTCAAGCCTAACTTTTTGTTTAGTTCCTGATTACTTCTTTTTTACTTCATAACTCCGTCCTGTTTGTGCGTCAGGTGGCCAAACATCTCTCCCTGAAGATGAACGAGGTGAACTTCTACGAGCCGTTCATGGAGGAGCCGGCCATCCTGCCCGGCCGGCCGCTGACGGAGATGGACATCGTGGAGTTCGTCAACCAGCACCGAAGGTTTGATCAGTTAACTCATATATTTAAATGCTTCAAAAAGCTGGAAAACATTTTAAAAACAACCTCCGCAGGGCGACTCTGAGGAAGCTGCGGGCCGAGAACATGTTTGAAACGTGGGTGAGTCTGCTTCCCAAAACTCTCCTGCACACATGCACGCTCATAAAATTTCATCTGATTTGAAGGAAACTTTTCCCGTTCCCAGGAGGACGACATGGACGGGATTCACATTGTAGCGTTTGCTGAAGAGGAAGATCCAGGTCTGAGCTCCTTCTCGTCTCATTTTGGTGATTTTATTTTCCATTATCTGAGCTCTGGTTTTCCCGCTCCGTCTTTCCCAGATGGCTACGAGTTCCTGGAGATCCTGAAGGACGTGGCGAGGGACAACACCAACAACCCGGAGCTCAGCATCGTGTGGATCGACCCGGACGACTTCCCTCTGGTTCGGATCCTCTTCAGCTTCTCAGACCGTAAAAACAAGTTGTTTCTTCTCTGTCTGACTTGGTTTTCTTTCCTCTCTCAGCTGACGACTTACTGGGAAAAGACCTTCAAGCTGGACCTGTTCCGGCCTCAGATCGGCGTGGTGAACGTCACAGATGTGAGTACTGGTCCAGATGTTTGTCCGTCCCTCAGTGACGACCCCTGACCTCCACCTCTGCTGTTCCAGGCGGACAGTGTGTGGCTGGACATGTCCAACGACGAGGACCTGCCCACGGCGGAGGAGCTGGAGGACTGGATCGAGGACGTCCTGTCCGGGAGGGTGAACACGGAGGACGACGACGAGTCCAACGACGACCGGGAAAACCCGGACAGCTACGGCCCGGAGGACGGATACGAAGGCCGTGACCCGGAGGAGGAAGACGACAGCGACGACTGACCTGAACGAGCAGATCGTTTAAAGTTAAATAAAAAGAAGGTAGAGAACGTGTCGACTCTGTAGAACTGATTAAAGGTCGTCATGTGAAACTTGTGGTCCAGTTTTTATAAAGTTAGCACAGCCTGCAGCACTGATCCTGCTGTGTAGCAGAGACGTGCAAAAAGCTGCACAACAAACACACATTTTAACCCTTTAAGTTGTTTTGTGCTTGTGCAAAAAGGTTCTTATTCACACATCCAGCTGACATGAAGCAACGTCAGTATTTACGTGGATAAAAGCTCTATTTGTTCCTTTTTTCTTGAGTAAACTATCGGGATATTAAGCTGCTAAATGCTGCACCGTGTTCATCATATTGTGCAGACGCCATTAGTGAATAAAAGAAATAACCAATTAAAGCAAAGTGCCCGGTGGCAGTCGGTGCTTTGGATAAAAAGGCCAAAATGCCTTTTAAAAAAACCAAAACAATGACCTGAAAGAAGCTAAAACGCTCCGGAAAGGTATATTAAAAGAGCAGTGAGCAGGATTTAGGAGCATCTGGTGGCAGGAATGGAATAAAAATTTTTAATAATAATGTTTTTATTTGTGCATAATCAGCCGTCTTGCACTTGGAATAAAGGGAAGCACTAAATCCTTCACACTGCTCCGTTAATATTCAATAATATTGACGTCAACAGCTTTAAAACTGACACAAATGATTAAATATTAAAGAGGAATTATGGATAAATACATCTTTGTAGAAGTAAATGACAGAACAGAGCTTGAGTTGATTTCTCAGGATCATTTCAGGATTAAATTAAAGAACCAAACCGTTAACGTGTGTTTGAACACACACTTCATTAGGAAAGTCCAGACAGCAGATTGGCACTTTTTCTCCCTCAGTCAACAAGCGTTTTCACCTTGAATTATTCAAACACGGCTGAATAATTCAGCGTCATTATGCCTCCTAATGGGGGACGGGACCTGGACAGAGAGGCTCATGAATTAATAACACAGGGCCGTGAAGGAACCAGGATCCCTGGAGGTGTGTGTGTGTAAACAGGATGTTTGGGAGAAACTGTGTGTGCGTTTAAACGTGACCCGAGGCCACACACACACCATGGTGTGTCATGGTGCACGAGCTGAGCTGTGCTGCAGCCTTCAGGGTGACATGATCCCTGTGAACGTCCAGTGTGATGCTGTTTTACATGCATGTCGGCTAACAGGAAGCACGGAGCGTGCACAGGGTCCCAGGAGAGCCGAGCGGCTCCAGGTCCAACAAGCAGCACAGAACAGAGACAGGAGGAGGATTTCTGACGCCTCGACCTGCACAAGTCATTACCAGACCAATAGAGAGCGGGAATGAAGGCAGGAAAACATCCCATTTAGATGCAAATGCTCCTCATCCCGGTCCTGCACGGAGCAGGGTGGCGTGCACGTGCGGGCCGGCGGATTAAGCCGGGGACAGATGAGTTCCGACAGGCGGCCCTCGCGCCCCGGGGCTCGCCAAGGCGCCGGACACAGACATTCATTTACCCGCCAGGCCCGCGCTGACAGGCTGACGGCGAGCCAATTACCGCCCGAGCTGCAGGACAACAAGAAGCCACCCAATCAAAAAAAAAAAAGAAAAAAAAGAAAAGAAAAGCTCCAGCATGCGACAGGAGAGCCGGACGCCTAATGTGCAGCGACAGAGCAGATCAGAGGAGCTGCAGAGGCACAGATTAAAGAAAGAAATCATGCAAATAGGAATCATCAACGTTACTTTCTATGGAGGCCTGGAACTCATTTTATGGAGTTTTACAGGATGAAAAACAGCCTAAAAATACTAAATAATGACACATGTACTGGTTAATTTGTCAGAGGTGCAAACAAACAGAGGTAGTCAGTTTAAAATGTGGATTTTAACATGAGAATAGCAGGAAAAACTCACCCTGGATTTACTTCAGATTGTTAGAAAGCTGCAGAGAAACTCGTGCACATGGAGATGAAACTGCAAAAGCACAAATTAAGGGAAAAGTCATGCAGTTTGATTTCAGGGAGAATGGGACATAAATCATATATGTGATTATTATGGTCACAATAAACTCATTATTTTGCGAGAAAAGTGTAATTTTAAGTAGTTTTAGAGGATAAAAACAACATAAATCTACAACATATTGACAGAGGTGCAAACTCATCAGAGGTAGAAAAGACAAACATGCAAACCTCCTGTTCCCTTTTTAAATATCAGTTTAAAATGTGGATTTAGTGGATTTTAGCAGGTTAAATAAAAACAGGAAATTAATGTATAAAAAATTCTCAGTTTGAGCATCAGATATCTTGTCTTTGCACAATTAACCGTAGGTCACTTTTTATTAGATTTTTCAAGGCATTCCGACTTTTTTTGGACTTATTTTTCCACTTAAGGCTAAAAATAAATTAGAAAAAATCTCTTGCAGAAGCCTCAAACAAAAAGAAACAAGCATGTCCTAATTTTCAAACACAAAATCAGGGATTCTGGGAAATGTAGGAGGTTTCTGCAGAACAGAATCCCGTACAGCAGGTTTACAAATGTTCGTAAAAATGTTTATTTTAATGCTGTGAAAGTGAAACTTGACTTACATCGCTCCAACAAACAAACCTGACAGAAGGTGGCACAAACACACACACACACTTACACACACACACACATGCTTTGTTGACATAAATATACAGTGTAAAAACAGGAGGCACAGTCACATCAGGGTCAAAGTTCATCTGTCAGGAGGTTCTAAGTGATTTTCAGTTACAAGTTTAGTTTTTTTTGTGGTTGCAGGTAAAACGTGCTGCTGCTGCCCTCAGGTGATACCAGCTGCAGCAGCCAGGGGGCAGCGCAGCACAGACACACACATCACTTACAGCCTTTTATTCCCAGAGTGTGACTCTGTTTTTCCGATTTGGTGAATTTACTTGAAGATTTCTGACAAAGTGTCGTTTCAGTAGCTTAGTATTTTTCCGGTTTTACAAGATAAACAAAGACGCCCCTCTGACCTCGAGGGATTCATGGTGTGTGAGGAAAACCAGACAGTCCAGCTGGGAAGGAGTTCCCGCCCGGCTGCAGGAACGCCGACTCTTTATGGTGTTCTGGAGAAACCAGCAAACCCTGAAAGATCAAACTGAACACAGTCAGCTCTCAGATACTGACAATTAATCAGCATGTTAGAAATTAAATGTGCATTTCCATCAGTGCAGCAGGTTCCTCTGCACACTTTCTCCTCAAACCTTCAGAATAAAAGCATGCATTTAACAGGATAAGATCCTTGTCACATACCTGCAACATACATGGTTTAATTCTGTGGGCGAAACCACTGATTTGCAAAAACATCCATTTGCATAGAGGTCTATGAGAAAATTTCCCAACTTCTAACTTGATTTATGAGCAAAGTAAATATTTTTCTCATGAGTTTTTGTTTTGTTTATTTAAAGTCCTTTTTATAATAAAATGATGTTCATTTAGTAAATTATGGACCAATTTCAAGTAAAACAGACGATAAAGCTGTTTTTAAGGCGGGGCGACCTTGTGGTTTGGGTGTTAACCATGTTTTCCTTTTCCAGCTCATGAAAGTTATTTTTAACATTTTGTTCACCTTAAAAGTGTCTTCTTCAGTCATCTATTTGACTTAATGACACAGGAGCACATTTAGATTTTTTTTTATTGCAAAGTATTTCTTCCAGGTTAGTTAGTTTTCCAGGTATAGAAAAGATTCTGAAGAAAGAAAATGTTGTGAAGAGCTGTAAAGGTTTTAGCAGATATCTGACCTGGAAAACTGATCTCATGTCATTGCCGTTTTCTTTTTCTAGCCAAAATTAGCTTCCTAATTAATACCAAAGTTGCTGTGAATTCCAGATTGGTCACTTCTGGCTCCAAAAACTCAAATTTATCGCTCCAAAACAGGCTTTTCCTTCTATACTACAGTGCTGGAATGTATATTTTTTTATTTTATGTAACTTAACCTACATAATCTGCATAACGAGAACTTTTACTTTTGATACTTTTCAGTACGTCTTGAATGCAGGACTTTAACTTGTAGTGGAGTACTTTCACAGAGTGGTATTAGTGCTTTTACTGCAGTAATCTTCGTGCTTTTATTGTGAAAATCATCAGGAAATGTTGAGTTTGGTTGAGGAACAACTGGAGTTAAATAAAGTGTGAAGAAGAATCTGCTGCACTGATCTGTGGAGATGAACATTAAACTTCTTCTTCAACTGGATGAACATATGTTATTCCGAGCACTGACGGTATTCCGACCGGCAGGAATCACGTGACGACATGAAGCCCTGAGAAGGTCGCTGACCCGGAGAGGCGGGGCAAATGTTTCCGTCCACCTCGCAGCGTCTCTCGTGATCCGGTTCACTGTCAGTTCACCCAGGTGTTCCAGCGCGGCCTTCCCAACTGGAGTGGAAACATCCCGATCAGTGAAGTGAGGAAACAGTCTTTTCCCAGCAGGTTGAAGTCATATTTTCCTTTTAAGGTTTATTATTTTAACGTATAAAGATACATAAATGCACATTTGATGCAAAGTCTGATTGTTTTCTTGTCAAGATGTGTTTAAATTTGTTTTTTCAGGACAAAGAATTCCATTTATTCTCCATCAAAGAGGATCCAAACTCTTGGAAACACAGGAGGAGAGGCTTTAAATATTTAAATCCACGTCTCCGTCTCAGTCCGTTAGTGGTTTGTCCGTCCGAGACTTCAGAGTCTCTGTCGGGAAGTTAGGAATCTCAAATGTTCCCGGGAAGGAACGAGTGATTGTTTGACACACGTGCTTGCACACACACACACACACATTCACACACACTTAATGTGCACATCCGAGGCGTCTTTCCTTTAACATACGAAGATCACTATATTCAAACATGAGTGTAATATATATAGATTCATATATAATATATAAAAATTCCAAAAAAGTACAAATAAAAACTGCAAACCCAAAATGAAAAAACATTTGAGAGCAAAATAAACGCGTGAGGAATAAAAAAGGGAAAGTTTGGCGTCCTACACGGAGGTTTCCGACTGTAGCCGCAGGACGAACTTGTGCGACTTGGGATCGACGTATTCTTCCGACATCTGGATGTACGGGATCTTCTTGGTCGTCGCCACCAGGCTGAAGTCGGCGCTCTTCAGCAGGAAGACGGCGCCGTCCTTCAGGCCGCTGGTGACCGACGCCTCGCTGACCAGCGTCCACTGCCGCGCCCGCCAGTGGTCCCGGCTGTACTGCAGGGTGGGCCCCGGGGCCAGGTAGCTCTCCAGGAACGCCTGCGCAAAAACACACAGATATTTAGATATTTATCAGTCAATTTTTATGTTTATTCAATGTTTATTTGTGCTTTTTTATATATATTTATATTCTATAAAAATTTCTGACAAAAGTATTTACAAAAATGATGAAGGAAATAAGACAAAAATAAAGAAAAGTAGAGGGAAAAATAAACAAATTTAATAAATGACATAATACAATTTATTTCTATATTGTGGTTATTTGATTCTATAGTTGCCATAATGTGAATGTATATATATATATATATATATGTAACAGTAAAATATGACATCAGAATAAAATGTTATCAGGAGGTAATGACACTTTTCCTATTTTATTTTTTCTTTATAATTATTTTTTATGTTTAAAGTTATACATTTACTTTAAGATTACAAGTTACATTTTTTTAGACAGATTACAGATAATTTAACTTATTTAAAAAAGAATTTTCATATATATTAACCCACTAAAATAATAATAATAAGAAACAAATGGACCAAAAAATGGAAAGAGTGTGTTAATAAGTGATAACTGTATTTATTTGTGGAAGGACGTGACTTGTGGGTGAAATATAAACACATTTTTATCATAATTTAGAAAAGGACAAAATCAGCTCCTGCAGCATGGAATCGCTAAATATCCAGGTGTGTGTGTGTGTGTGTGTGTGTGTGACCTTGGGCGTCATGCTGTGTGTGATGCAGAAGGCGAGGTGCTGCTGGATGCTCTCCATGCTGTGGCAGTGCTGCTGCTTGGTGGTGCGCAGGTACTTCTGCAGGGCGCGCGCCATCGACGGGAAGATGGCCTGCGCCGCCTCGCGCGGGTCCATCACGTCGCCCGGCGCCTTCTTCTGCTCCTCCTCCTGCAGGCGCTTGATGTGCGTGAACGCCTCCTCTACCGCCACCACCAGGCTGGGAGGACACACAGCGGGATCACAGTGCCGTCAGTACACATAGAAAGTGATTTAACATCTTCTTTAGGAGAAGCAGGAATATCGTCCCACATTTCATCAGGAAGTATTCCTGAATTAAACCATTTACATGCAACTAAATTCCATCACCTTGGATCGGGATCTGCGGGATTATTGCTGCAGTTTGCAAAAGGAAAAATGTGCAAAAAGTTGCAGAAAATTTAAGCTTCAGGTCTGAAACAGAAACTATCTGCTGTATTACTTTGTCTTCTAGGATGATGTAGTTAAATAAATATTTAGGAATTTGAAAGCATCAAGTTGGGATAATATGATGGACGAATCAATTGGGAAAAAAAGAGTTCCAGTCTGAAACATCTGGAGAAGAAAAATGTGCAAAAGGAGTTTCAGGTCTGGTTTATTTTGTCTTCCATGATATTATCATTATATATTTAGGTTTTGAACAAAATAAGGAATTTGAAGGCATCAAGTTGAAATTGTAAAGGACATAATAATTGGAAAACAAAGTTCCAATCTGAAACTTTTGGAGAAGAAAAAATGAAAAAATGAAAAAAAATCTGCAGGTTTACTTTGTCTTCCATGATATTATCATTATTATTTAGGAATCCTAAGGCATCATATCAGCTTTGGGAACTTGTGATGGACATATAAATGGGAAAAAAAGGAATTCTAGACTTTTCTTTTTCTTTTGGAAAAGGAAAAACATGGAAAACTTTGCTCGCTTTATCTTCTTAATGCCTTTGTTGTTACATAAATACCGAAACCATCTGAAGAGTTTCGAGCTCTAAAAGATTTGATTCCAGGACTTTTCCAAAATCTTCCCCTATAAAGGAATTCCGGGCTGAGTTACCGTGCTCGGCGCTTGCGGACGCGCCGCTCGTGCTCCGCCTCCTCGTAGTACAGCTCGTTGTGGCTGGTGTCTCTGCGGCGGGCGGCGGCGGCGATCATGGCTCTGGACTGGGAGTGAGCCATTCCGGCTGTGGCGTTGTTCCCCGGACCTGTCGGGAGGAAGAGATGGAGAGTTAATCTGCTGAAGGAAACACAGTCCGACTGTTTTTATCACCAGCAACAATCCAACACAGGAGCCGGAATTTTTAATCATTCCGAGCACATGATCACTGGATAAACACACATGAGACATTCCCTTTACTCAGGACTCCAATTAGAGAAGAAGAGTCTCCAGCAGCCTCAGAAGTTTTTGGGAATGAGGAGCTGATGTTAATGCGGAGCAGCTGAATTATTAATGTGGAGCACGGAGCGAGCATGAGCAGAATAATTCAGGCTGCACCTCGCCCCGATACCACCGCACGGAGAGACGGGATTCTGCAGAAAGGAGCCGGAAAACCAGATACAAACGGAGCTGCCAGAAACTCTTCAGAGGGAAAGTGCTGTGACAGGAGTGAACACAAACCTGTTTTTATGTGATGAAATGTTGCTTTTTAATCTCCTGATTTAGATAATAACCTCCATATTGTCTCAGTCTCTATCTCTCATCTTAATATGAGTCTCTATTAACACATATTTTTGAAAAATATATAAAAATCTTTTTAAGGATCTGCATATTTTTTTTAGATTTACATTTTTATTTTAATTTCTTCCATAAACATTCTCTAACATCATTCTATACAGATACAGCTGCAGATCGTAATTAGGTAAATGATGATAATAATAATAATAATACAAAATAATAATAATAATAAAATAAAATTAGATGAAAATAAAAAGTATATAGCATACAGCTCTGTATTAATAATAATAATAATAATAATAATAATATAAATAAATAACAAATAATTCAAAAAGAAATAATAAAAAAATTATAGTAATAATAAAAATAAATAAATAAAATAATAGTAATAATAATGACTATAACATAAGAATAATTATTATAAAATTAAATAAAAATGGATAAGAATAAAAAGCAAGCAGTATACAGCTCCGCAGTGATAATTATAATTAGGTAAATAATAATTTAAGAAAGAAATAATAGCAATAATTATTTAAAAAAAATAATAGTAATAATAAAATAAAAAAATAAAATAATAGTAATAGTAATAATAATAATGACGATAATAATAATAATAAAAAATAAAAATAAAATATATTCATGTACATATATATAATGGATAGGAGAGAACGAAGAGAAAAGACATTTTAAATAACACATTATTGTCTGTGACGACGGCTGAACATCAGGACTCTGCAGGCAAACTATCCTAATTCCACTTTATGTCTCCTCGTGCAGGGACTTTAAATCTCTGCAAAAAACGCTTTAATCTGCAGGGAGTCATTTCCGACTCCCAATATCTGCAGCTGAGAAAACACTAAGGAGGCGAAACAGCTCGTCGGGCGTCATAAAACCACCTGAACCGCTCAGATCTCGGGGTAATTGAGTGTTACGGCCGCGCTGCGCTCGCCGCCGCAGCGCTCTTTAATCAAGGAGAGATTATCATCCGTCCCTCAGTTCGACTTTATTACAACAGAAAGAGAGAGAGAGAGAG
>CAFUXE010000548.1:87180-98244 GCA_903364295.1 Serranus cabrilla | reverse complement strand
CACACACACACACACACACACACAAAGCACCGGGATAACCGTGAAGCTCAGCGGGAATCTGTCTGGCAGGCAACGGAGCAGGAAGCACTCACCGCAGAGAGGAGATGCCAAACGTGCACGCAACTACTCTGCGTCTTCCAGGAGGCCGACATGTCTGAGCGCGCTCCGAGCTGCCTGCACCGCGCTCTTCCTGGGAACGCCACGAGTGGTGCTGCTGTCACCAAACAGAGCAGCTGTGATCACGGAGCAGCCGAGTCTGACTGGGCTGGAAGAAGCTGAGGGACGACGGGAAGAAGATGCATCTTCCAAAAAGTTAAAAGCTCGACCTCAAAGTTGGAAGAAGCTTCAGTTTGTGTGACATAATTCCGAATCTCCTGATCTGCTCGGATGAACCTTCCTCTAAACTGTTCAGGAACATCTAAAAATAACCCGGCTCGCTGGGATCGAAGGTGCTAATTCTCAGA
Source organism: Serranus cabrilla (assembly GCA_903364295.1). NCBI lineage: Eukaryota > Metazoa > Chordata > Actinopteri > Perciformes > Serranidae > Serranus > Serranus cabrilla. Next base: position 97,780 of record CAFUXE010000548.1, on the reverse strand, counting down.
GAATGCTTCACGGGTAAATGTATCACATTCCTGCTGTTTGACAGCTCACACAAAGCCGGAACGTCGCGCTCCAGAGCCGCAGAGCCGACCATCCACTCCGATATCCCATTTCAAACAACAACAACAACACGGGAAAAACTGACCCACTTACTCCACAAACTCACCTCCATCGTCCTCCACAGAGTGAAACGCAGCAGACATCTGCTCTTCCACCTCGTTCCCACCCTGAGATTTCCCTGCTGGAGTGTATTTTTCACATTCACGGATTAGCATACAGCCCGGAGCGTTGGCCTGGTGTTCTGTTCAGACAAATCAGCAGCCTCAGTCAGAGAGCCTGGATTTACCAAAACACCTGACACAAGATGCCGTTTTTCAGAGTTTGAGGAGATTCAGCCGTCAAATTCTTAAATACCAAACATTTGTAGATTTGGTGCAAAAATCACCCAAACTCCCTCTTAAAGACGGGTGTTTTGTTGTAAATGCTGAAGATTACACTTGATTTTGGGAGACATGCATTTGTTTTATTTGCATGAGTTTGAGGAGAAGATTGATGCTGCTGTCACTTCTAAAGCAGTGCTGCAAGGTGAAAAATGATCCTACTTCTGACTTCATGTATTAGTTTATTGTCTCAATCTCTAGTTTTGATTCTTTTGCAATGCAGCATGGTGTTTATTTTGGAAATTTTGGACCCATTTAGTATAATAGATGATTAAGCAGGGTATGCATGAAGGCGGGGCTACTTTGTGATTGACAAAGTCACTTCTACTTAATGTTTTTAACAGTGTTTTAGCTTAATTTGACTATTTTTTTTCACCTTTTTGAGCATTTGGTTGTGTTTAAAGACGATCTAAAGTTGTCGTCTGTCCATTTTTGCACCTTTCCAACCAAACCAGCTTTAAAAAATGTCACATCTGGCTCCAAAAAAGACCAGATGTTGACAGCCAAAATGCAGCTGTAGCCACTTCTTCTCTGGTGAAAACAAAGCAGCTTCCTGAATCTCTGGGTGGATAAACTTTGAGAAACTGTAAAATGTTCCTGATTGCGTGTTAATGAGCTGAGGTGCTGCCTCCGTACCTCCTCTGAACGTTTGCTTGCAAGAGAAAAAACAAACAGCAACAATTCTCCGTCCGATTCTCTGCTAATCTTGAATCTCCGGTTGTGTTTTTCCGACACTTTCCCGTGCAGAGCTCGTCTTCTTTTACACTTCCTGTGGCGAGGCGTCACAGGCCGATCAGGAACTCCAGCGCCCGGCTGTGAGGACGTTCCCGCCCGGAGCACCGTGCTGCTCCGTCAGCCGGGACTCTGATTCAGTCCCAGCAGCGAGTCATGAGCGCTCAGCATATGACACACACACTCACTCACACACACATGCAGGATGTGTGCTGAGCCTCTCTCCCTGATTACTCAGACACTCCCGCCCGTCACTGCAGCTCTGCAGGCCGCGGCATGAATAAGACATGAAGAGCTAAACACTGAGGACGGCAAATCCTGTCATGTGTTAAAATTAGACACAAAAAACACAGTCACACACACACGGCGCTGCTAACGAGTCCCGCCACAAGGGAGAGAGAGCGCCAAGTAGGTCAGTAAACGATGGTGTGTTTGTCGTCTTTCCCCTCAGCGGGTTAAGCTGAACACTTGATGAAGGCCACAGAGCCAGACAGCTGTTTGACCAGCAGAGCGGCTCACACTGTGTGTGTGAGTGTGTGTGTGTGTGTGTGTGTGTGTGCTTTCATTAAATGCCTCTGATTCCTGCCTGCAGCAACAACTTCCTGCAAACATTTCACTATCAGAGACACAGAGTGCACAGAGAGGACAGAAGCTGCCAAAATTAATTAAAGGGGCTGAAAGAAATATTACATATACATTTATGTATTTCCTTATTTATTATATCTTGAATGTATTCACTTATTTTTGCCTGTATTTTTCAGTAATATTTAAGTATCTTATATTTAAAATAAGTTAATAATGAAATAAATAACTAGTAATTATATATAAACTAATAGTTATTTATTCATTTATTAATTTTACTTCACACTTTACCATTATTTACTATGTTACATTTCTGTATTTTTATATCTATAGATTTAGATTTATGCGTTTCATAACATCCCATAAAAAGACAGATAGGAAGCTGCAAATGGTGCAAGAATCACATTAAGATTCCACAAACTGCATCCTCAAAAACCAGCAATTAGACCGATCCCCTGCACATACAGAGAGGCGTTCAGGGAAACACGCCTGCAGAAAACCACAACATCACTAAACGCTGCTTCCTGCATTAATAACACGTCTGACGCTGTGACCACACAGGACGGAGCGTTTCTGTCTGATTTTATATCATTTATGATGTAAATTCAGTTTCCACATGCAGATCATTGAATTCTTGGTCAAAGCTTCAAAAGGACACATGACATCAGGCAACAAATAACTCATTTTGGACGGCGAACTCTTGTTTCCCTCGAGTGCTACCAGCTTTTCACGTCCTAACCTGCCCGGTAACAGGCGCTATCTGATCCCGCTGCCTTTAGTCCGGCTCCAAGAAACACAACCACACGGCTGCACGCTGAGTCATCAGCAAAGAAGTACTCAGATTACTTTAAAGTCCTGCACTCAAAACTCACTGAAGTACAGCATCAAAACGGAGCTGCAGCTGCATTTTTTACACATTTAACACAGCTGCAATCACTCAAATGTTTTCATGATTCAATAAATAAAGATATTATAAATTTAAACATTAACTGCTACTATAGGGACAAAATAATTAGCATATTTGGCTCATTTTCAGGATAAACTAGCTCTATTTTGATAGATTTTTTTATACATTCTTGCACCTTAATTTCATCAAAAAGTGCAGAGGTGGAAACAGTATTCAGATTACTTTACTGCAGTAAAAGTACTAAAACCAAGTAAAAGTCCTGCATTCAAATCTCAACGGAGCTGCTTATGCATTTTTGCAGCATTTATACACATTTAAAACAGCTGCAATCACTCAAATGTTGGCATGATTCAATAAATAAATATATGAATAAATGTAAACATGAGGCGCTGGCCTCACTAGCGGGCGGCCCCGGGTTCGAGTCCGGCTCGGCGCCCTTTCCCGCATGTCTCCCCCTTCACTCTCTGCACTCCCACTATCCAATAAAGCATGAAAATGCCAAAAAAAATATCTTTAAAAATAAATCAATAAATGTAAACATAAACTGTTGCTGCAGGGACAGAGTAATTAGCATACTTTTTTTTATAAACTTGCTCTATTTTAATAGATTTTTTAAACATTCTTGCACCTTAATTGCATAAAAAAAATGCGAAAAAAAAAAACAGGTGGAGGAACCCACTCAGACTGTTTTATATATTCTAAATACATTGTTTGATGATTCTTACTGATACATATATTAATTTTACGACAATAGGGCTCATTTTAACGACCTAACATACTGTTATGAGGTTTAATTTTAAATGCAGCATGTTTTTTTGTTAAATCTTGACCTTAAAGTAAAAAAACTATAAAGTTAAGTGGAAATTATTTAACGTTTGCTGAATAAAAAACGTCCTACCGTGTATTTCATCAAATAATCCATCAGGTAATCCGTGTCCCGAGCTTTGGAGCGCTAACGTCGGGGTCGTCATGGTTTCTGATGGTTTGAGTTTTGACTGACAGTCAGAAACAGATAAGCTGCTGTTTTACTCGGGCCGGTCCACCGCGGCGCGGGGAGGGGGGCACTGAAACAAAGACCGTGCACCTCCTGCAGAGGAACAGTCGGATTCTGACTGAAGACGCAGCGTGACGCTGCAGGAGCATCTCTGTGCATCTGCATCCTGCAGGGACACGAACCCAGAACAGGGTTACAGACCTCCAGGAGTGGAGCGCCCTGCTGGCTTTAACCTCTCCACAGATGGCCCGTCCCAGCCCGCGCTGATAAACAATTATCATCCCAGCTCACTAATAAATCTCCAGCTCCGTAAATCCTCCATCAGTCCGACTGCTCATGTGTCAGAGGCTTAAAGAGCAACTTGTACAAACATTGTTCAGCGATCAGAGTGGAAATTTTGATTAAATAAAACATTTATTTATTTATTATTTACTGTTTGCATTTTACTCCTTTGAATAAATAACAAAAATATAAATATATTTAATACATTTTAATAATTTATTTTTTGCAATATTTTCATTTATATTTATTTAGAATTTAAAATAAGTTTGATTTAATAACACATTTATTTATTTATTATTTACCCATTGCATTTGGCCCCTATTTAATAACGCATTAATATGTATAAATATATAGTGTTCAAATAATAATAATAATATATATATTTATTATAATTTCCTTTTATTTCTTTTAGTTTATTTTTACATTTATTTATTGCAATACTTTTCTTTATATATATTTAGATTGCATTGCATTTAACTCCTTATTTTTAAATAAATGATTGAATTAAAAATATAAAAAAAAAATTAGGTATTAAATTGATAAAATGTGACATAAATTGCAAATATTGTTAATTAATAAATGTGCTTCTTTATTTATTTAAAGTTCATTTGAGCGTTCGCACCAGCAAAAAAAACAGACAAACCAGCAGAGTTTCAGAGTGCAGTGCTGCGGCGTGCTGCCGTCCTACCTGGACCTGCTCGCCGCGGCCCGCCGAGTCTCCCAGCAGCGGCTCTGCGGGCGGCGTGTTGATGGTGACGGACTTCTCGGAGCGGCTGTCTTTACTGCGGGACTTGTGGCGATCGCGGCTTCGCTCCCTGTTAAAACAGGAGGAAAAGGTGAAAACTGTGGTCTCACACACTCACACACACATTAATACCACACAGTGTAAAGCAGCTGCTGTTTGAGTGAGATAAGAAGCAGCAGAACGTCTTTGTTTCCGTGACCTCTGACCTCCCGCCCTGCTTCGCTCTCTGTCTGAACATATGAGCTCCATCAGCCGGCCGACCTGTGAACTCTGAGCACTAATCCTGCACGTGAACATCCTCGGACAGCTTCGGCCGCTCCACATGGCACGCTGCCCGCTCCGCTCCACCGGCCGGTAATCCCTCTCTCTCTCCTTCCTCTCTCNTCCTCTCCCTCCTTCATCTCTCCCTCCTCTCTCTCTCATCCTTCTCTCCCTCCTAAACTGCAAGTTCTGTGTGTGAGATGCTGAAAATTGCACCAAATCTAATTTCCACAGCTCACTTCCTGTTAAGACAAACCAGCACAGGAAGGAGTTTCATTTCTCTTCAAAGCTACATTTAATTTATTGGCCACTTGTGTTAATTTATACGTCCAGCAAACACACAATATTAGCATTAACTTTGTGTTTCTCTACTTCCTGTTTCCATTTTGTAGTCAGTTTGTAGTTCGAGCTGCAGAGACCAATCAGGTTGAAGCTTCTTTAACTGACGACAAATTCAGATTTTTATTTGCTTTTAAAAATGTATCTGCAGACAAACAGACACATGCACCAGCATCAAAATATGTCATATAATTATTTATTTTCATGCATTTATTTATCTTAATTGAACTGATATTTATGAAGCTATATTTCTGATTTTTATTTATTCTTTTTTTCCCGCTTTTTCATTTCTTGAATTGGCTGATAATGTTATAAATGGTATGCATAATGTATTATAACAACAAGTGTTCTTAAATACAAGTTATTTGTTTACAGCTTTCTGAGTCGTTTCAGTGCAAAACTGCTGCACAATCCACATAGAAATTATCTATTTTCACTCTCCAAGTAGCTCAAAAACCCATTTTTTCCTCTAAAATTGGTCTAAAAAATCCCAAATTAGTCAGAATCTCATGCATTTGTGCATTTATCCATTATTTCTTTGCAGAGACATTGTGTTTTAGCTCCATTCTTGCATGTGGAATTGCTAATGAAATGAAAACAAATGCCAAAAAGCTGCAGAAAACAAGCAGCAACTTTCCCACAGACACTCATTTTCTACAGTAATCTGACAGTCTGACAGCTGAATAAAAAGTGGCGCCTCACACTGAACACCACTTTCTCACACAATAACAGTTCATACCCATAACGTGCAGGATTTCCTGACTGCAGTGGAGCTGCAGTGGATCCAAGTGTTTGGATTAAAGGGCGTTCACCAGTTTGCTTCCCGCCTCTATTCTGGTACTTCCTTTATAAAAGGACACGATTTCCTCCACAAAATCACAACAAAGTCCCACACAGAAAGAAAGAGAGGCTGCTTTTCTCAGCACCCTTTAAACCTATTATCATCATTACTTTAAATATCATTACAGCGATTATTTCAGCGGGAGATCATCAGTCAAACCATGATTATGATAATTAATTAAGAGGAGCAGAGATCCAGATAATAAGAAGCTCAGATACAGAGAATAAAGAGACGCTGCAGGAGAATTAACACAGAAATCACCATCAAACTTCAGATTTTCTGAAAATGTTGGTTGGCGTATTTAAGAAATTGTATTATTTTTATTATTATTTTAATATTCTGCAACTGACTGAAACTGATGTTTATATAGCTATTTATTTTATTATATTTATTATTCATTTATTAAGTTGCTGTATTGATGAAAAATTGGTGCAAAATCCACATAAAAAGGTTTATTTATATTCCAAATAATGACGATATCAGCCATTATATCTGTTATTGAGGAATTTTTGGCATCCGTACGTTGAAGCTAAAGGAACACCTGGTTTTCTGCCTGCAGAGATCCTCATCCTTCACATGTCAAAGTGTGAGCAGCATTCCCAAAAGCAGGAATGGAGAGGAGCAGACCTGTGGGTTCATTCCTAGCCCCACCCCTACCCCACATCCTCTTCCTGCCTCATTAACATGCAGTTGGTATTCCGGCGGCGTGCTCGGCTATGATTGGATTAATGGAAATTGACTTCCAGCGTGGATCCTGAAACAGACTGGCTTTTTGGAAGAGGAGAGAGGGAAGCAGCGTTCCCCTCTCACACCTGAGGATGAGAGGCTGCAGTCGCCACAAGGATTAAACTATTTATCCCATTCTCATTTATTTTACATTTTAGAAAACAGGAATTTTTGGGAATTGGGGTTGCACAACATTTCTTATTTAACTTCTAACAGAAACATGTGTGCTCCAGATGTTTAACTTCAACAAACCATTTACATTTTAACAACCTCTCCTCTCGGCTCTGTGTAAACGGCCTGCAGACTGACCAAAGTTTGCTGACTTGTTGTCATGTGACTGTTGGTCTCAGTCGAGTCAGTCATGGCTTCACATTTGCAGGAAATGTATTGGTTTTTACAGCATCTGGTTAGTGCAAAAGGTTGATTTTTGGCAGAATTTATTTGATATTTTAACTTTTAAAAGCTTAGATTTTAAAATCTTTCCTGACAGAAACATGATTCGTTCGAGGGTCGTTTGAAACTCTGACAATAATTTAAGTTTTTACAATTTCTGGCTGTGATAAATAGAGTAATTACAGCAATAAAAACTAAACAAACAAGCCCTTCAAACACAGCGGCAGCTTCAAAGCGACAGATAAGCTGCAGTAAATATTAATAACTGCGGCGTGCAGCCTGCTGTTGACCCCGTCCCGTTGGAGGGGCGCGCGGCCTGATAAGCGGTCATGTGGCCCGGCTGCTTCTCGCTCAGATAACGCTGCAGTAAGGTGACACATTCCAGGGTCGGTGGTGTTGGAAGAGACGGGATGGAAGTCTGTTTAACTGTGTGGATAATGGAGCGTATTCCCAGAAGGTTCAGAGTGCTGCTCTGGGATCAAAGAACTGTGTGTGAAGCATGAAAAAAGGGACCTAAAGTCGGAGCGTGAAGTTGATTTAAATATTTTACAGAAGAAGAGTTGATTTAACTTTAAAAATCATCTGGTATTTGAAGTGAATTTTGAATGTTGCATTAAAGAAAATGTGAATTAATGAGTTTCGAGCCAATAAACTGTGCTGCAGTAACGTCCTCTGGTCAGCAGGGGGCAGTGTGACGTGTTGCTGTAGGCTAATCCGTCAGTAAACAGGAGAAGAAGAAGAAGAGATAAAACAACAACAAACAGAGAAAATGGAGAGAAGTCTGCAGGAATTACAACTGGGAAACTTCTAATAGATATTTTCTATCAAAAGGAAACAGCTGATCAGAAAAAGTTTCCATTTCCTGTTTAGAAAAACATAAAAACAAGACTGACAGCAGTCGGGCCTATTAAAGCTAAACTAAAATATATTAAAATATGCTAAACTTATACATTTATATGAAACACATCATCAGGAAGCTCCAAATGGAATTACAGCTGTGAATGAATGAGTGTAAACGCTTCACACGCTGCTTGCCGCCCTATAATTTCCGTCAGACCAATCAAAAGAACCAATTTTCCACATGAGCAGCTGCTAATGTGAGATTGGCAATTTCAATAATGATTGAAACACTCAAAATGAAGAGAGTGCAGGAGCCAAAGTCTGAGAAAACAGCCAAAGTACCGAGCTCCTAGTGCAATAAAATCCTGCAAAATACTGACATTAAACATACGATTCCTCAGATATAGAAAAATAACAAACATGCAATGACTGCACTGCAGCAATATGTTGGAAAAACATGACGATTAAAGTGGGAATCCAGCTAATTGTGCAGCTCTGGCATCTGTGTCATTCCCATAATTCTCCTGTGCATCCGTGTGGTCAGCAGGGAATAAAAAGAAACCGCGTCACTGTGTGTGTGTGTGTGTCAGAGCTGCTCTGCCATTCCTGGTTTTCCGTGGAAGTGTGTTGGCCTCCAGTCGAGGATTGTTTGTTCCAGGAGGGAGAACAGCCAACATCCCTGCACCGTCTGTTAGTGGGAGCCTCAGCCAATCCCGTCCCATTCTCCTGTTATATTCTGACAAATTATCCTTCAGATTGATCCTTAATAAGAATAAATACAAACAATGCCGGGATCATGTTCCTGTGTGATCACCAGCTGCCACCAGAGCACAGACAGAGGATCTCCTACTAATGCAGGAAGATACAGGAAGTCTTTTGGGGTCATTTTTATGGACTTTTTTGGTCATTTTACATCTTTTTTTGTTGTAATTTTGTGTCTCTGTTGTTACTTTTCCTGGGTTTATTTGACCCGCCCACCTCCTTTTGTGTGCTTTATACTCCCTTGCCATCATTCACAATTACTTGGGTACATGAGTCGTATTAAGCTGCTGGCAGAGACTATAGAGCTATAGGGAAGACAGTCTGCAGAAACATGGCTGAAGAACAGTTAGGGCCATAAAAGAAACAAAAACTATTAAAATTACCAAGAAAAAGACGTCAAATAACCAAAAAAGAAACAAGATGACAAAAATGTCACCAAAGACCAAAAAAAAGGACACAAGATGACCAAAAAACGTCCTAAAAGACCAAAAAAAGACACTAAATGAGAGGAGAGCAGCGTTCCTGTCCTGTTCTTACAGACAGTTTAAACAGGATAATAAATAAATGATGTAAATGCTGGAAGTGAAGTCGTTACGAGGACGACGTGACCACAGGAAGTGACATAGTCACATGGGACGTGATTAGAAACAGGAAGAAACAGGCTGGTTTTTTAAATGATGGTGATCCAGAAAGCCTCCTCGTTTTGGCGTGCAGAGATAACCTTCAGACGAGGCGTTTCAAAAGCTACACTTCCTCTCTCTCTCTTTTGTTTTTTTGTGAATATGAAATTAGAGGCCAGCCGGTGGCTTTGGCTCATCCCGGTCGGAGCGGAGCGTGGAGAAGGCTTGGCAGGAACGCCCATACGCTCTTTTCCAATTCGCTGTCACTCACTTGAAGGACTTCAGAGAGAGACGGAGCGGGACAGCCTCTCCCCCTCCGTCTCTGGTTCCAAACCGAGCAGAACTTTGAGCTGCAGCGGCACATTCCTGCCCCTGGGAATGCGAGCGAGTGGGGAACAAGTGATACGCCTGCGCCTCCCGTTAGAGGAGGAGGTCAGGAGTGAGCGAGGAAAGGCAGCTGCTGCTCCCATATCACGGCGGACACATGGGAGCGAGGGAGCGATGAGGGGAGAAAGAGATGAAGAGAGCGAGAAGGATGAAGGAAAAAGAGCCTTAAACGGCAACAGGTGGCGGCAGAGTGGGAGATATCTGTTGGAGGAGGCGGAGGGGCGCTCGCCGCTCCTCTCAGCGTGTCCGTCAGCACCTGCTGCCGTCCTGAAGCTGTCAGACACAAACATTTCACCGCTGACAGAATAATGCTGCTGCACAGGGAGAAAGACACACTGAAGGATTGATTATTTGCCCACTTTTTATGAAGAATTTGGGGCTTTGGGTGAGGATTTTTTGGGGGAGACAGCAGGTCAACATTCAAGATTCATTTTGGATTCAGCTCAACACTGAGTCAAGTTGTTCTGCTGAAAAATCTCTAATTTTTTTCTTTCTGAAGTCCATTTTCATGCTCAACTATGTCCCATAAGTTATTGCAGCATTTGGTGCTGAATTTGTTAATTTCTTAATATCTAGAATGGATAAAAAAAAAGGTAAAAAAAAAAAAAAACCCTCCAGAATACGACATCAATACACCAAGATCTCTGCTTCTCGTTTGGTTTCAAAAACCCTCTGGAGATTTCTGTATTTTCAGCGATTGTTTGCTGAACACATTTGTTCTCTAACCTGCAGAGAAAAATATACTTAAATA